>VSMD01092249.1:0-55460 GCA_008750895.1 Mirza zaza | reverse complement strand
CCGCCGCCAGCTCCCGGCCCGGCCCCGCGGTCCCCGGGCTCCGCGCCCTGCTGCCGGCGCGCGCCTTCCTCTGCTCGCTCAAAGGCCGCCTCCTGCTGGCGGAGTCGGTGAGTGCGCGGGACCCGGCGGCCTCTCCTCGCCGCGCCCCGCCGGCCCCATCCCCGAGCCCCCGCGGCGCACCGCTCTGGAGCCCCACGGCGTCGGGCCAGCGTCCCCGAGCTGCACCCAGGCACCCCCGGTTCTCTAACTTGCGAGTGCAAAGTTGGGGGCTGGAGGAAGCGGGGAGGGGCGGCCCCAACTGGGCGCTGTGTGACCTCGGGCGCCGCCGCCCTCTCTGGGCCCGCGGGACAGCTGCGCCGGGACAGCTGCTGGCCTCCGTCGTGGGTTGTCGGCCCCGCTCAGCCAACCCTCTCGCCGCCTCGGGAGGAATCCGCTCGCTCGGCCCTTCGGGACCCCGGGTCGCGGGCAGGGCCTGGCCGGGCCTCGAGCTGCCGGGCGGAGGCCGCAGCGCTGCTGGGGCGGGAGGCCGGGCCGCGTCGGCCGTCTGGGCGGGGGACCGGCGAGAGTGGAGGGAGCCCCCGGGAATGGGCGAGGCCGGGCCGCAGGGTTGGGGGCGCGGGCAGCCCTCGGGGGTGACTTCACCGCCTCCTCCCCTCCCTCGTCGGGCTCCAGCCGCCCCGCCCCCGCTGGGCTCCTTCCTCCTTCCTGCTCGCCCCCACCCGGCCGGTCTGGCCGCCTTTGTCCTCCTGATCCTCTGAAAACTCCCGCACTGTGGCTCGCACCGTCCGCGTGTCGGGTGGGCACAGGCCTCGGCCTCCAGGGGTGCGGAGGGAGAGGCCAGGCAGAGGGGAGGCGGGACGAGGCAGGAGCAGCACTGCCCGGCGGCCACTTGTTGCTTAGATCCGGGCAACTTGGTGGAGCCTGTCTTTACTCCCACTTTCTAGATGAGAGCGCGCAGGTGCCTGGCGTTTAGGGGATTTGATAGGTGGCTCAGGTGAGGGACCGAGTGAGAATGAGGAGGAAGGTGGGGGAAGGAGGATTCTGTCCCGGGGCCCCTCCCTTGTCGCCCAGGTCAGATGGCAGCAGTCCTTCCTACAACCTCTTTTGCTGTCAGCCCAGAGGTCACCAGCTCAGCACGTGCCCAACTCCCAAGTGAGACTCCAGGGCTGGACTCAGAGGCCACACTCCCAGGGAGCCGCCTCCTGCTGCCCCACCCCCAGCCCCGCCCTGAGACCTCAGGGAGGCACTTTGGGGGGAGAAGCCTGGATCCACCTATCCCCAACCCCTCCCCACCCAGGACCACCTCATGGGTGAGGGCGCCGTGCCAGCCAGAGCATAGCCCCCGGCCCAGCCGGATGTCAGGAATCTAGGACTAGACAGAGAAGGAAGGGCTCAGGATGGCAGGAATCTAGGATTATACAAAGGAGGAAGGGTTCGGGGAGGGCACTCAGGGGGCATGGGAGCCACTCCTGGTCACTCCTGCCTCACTGGTCACCTCCCTCCCACCCCCAGGCCCAAGCAAGTGCAGAGGCTCACATAGGCAGGAACAAGGAGGAAGTGGCTACCAGGAATTGGGGAATGAGCAAACAGGAATTGAGAGGGGGATCCCCAGAATCAGGCTGGGGGGATGGGAGGCAGGAAGGGGAGGGCCATAGAACAGCCTTTGGCACAGGAAGTTCAGCAGGAGCTGTGGTGGACAGGGCCAGTGCGGCTGTGGCCTTACTCTCTAGGGAGGCCCTCTCTGTCTAAGGTGGGTTCAGCCACCCCCATGGCCATGTCTGCCCTGGGGACTCCCTTGGGATCCCTGCAGCTCATTTGCTTGAAACCCACAATGCTTCCTATTCGGCATCTGCATGTCCCCATGGGGTCTCCCTCCACCCACTCCAAGCTACTCAGCTGTGGATGTGCTCAAACCCAGCCACAGTGACAGAAAGAGGAGAGATGGCCTCCCATAGAACCCACAAGGCCCGGCTGCTTAAGAACTCTAACTTGGGGTCAGCCAGCCCTGGGTTCACATTCTAGTGACCTCTTTCCAGCCTGGTGACAATGCAAGATTGTCATCAGTGCTCACTGCAACCTCAAACTCCTGACCTTGAGCAATCCTCCTTTCTCAGCCTCCCAACTAGTTGGGACGACAGGCGCTCACGCCACCATGCCCGGCTAATTTTTCTGTTTTTAGTGGAGACCATCGCACTCTTGCTCAGGCTGGTCTCAAACTCCTGGCCTCAAGCCATCATCCCGCCTGGCCTTTCAAAGTGGTGGGATTACGGGGTGAGCCACCCACACCCAGCCTCATTTTATTTCAGACATCAGTACTTTTCAACTCTAAACAGCTTAAGCATGCATATCATTAACTCAAGTTTAAGATTTGTTTTTTATTTTCAATGGAAAACTTACATTCAGTGAAAAACACACATTTTGGGTGTTGGGTGTTATTTTTTGAAACTGGTTCCTGCTTAGCTTTGATTTGCCCCTGTAGGGTGCAGATTGGGGGGGAGAGGGTGCCAGGGTGAGGGTGCACACAGGACTGGGTGCGGCATGGCAGGCTGGGTGTAGGCCTGGGCGCCATGCTGGGTTCAAGTCCTGGCCATGCCGCTTCCCAGCCGCGGGACTGTGGGTGAGGATGGCAGTGTCTGGCTCAGGGGCGCAGTGGCCGAGGGGCATGAAAAGGCTCTGACTTCTCCCCAACCCGCTTCCTCTCAGGTTCTGTCCTTCATCACCTTCATCTGCTACGTGGCATCCTCAGCGTCTGCCTTCCTCACCGCGCCTCTCCTGGAGTTCCTGCTGGCCCTGTACTTCCTGTTCGCTGATGCCATGCAGCTGAACGACAAGTGGCAGGGCTTGTGCTGGCCCATGATGGTGAGGACCGGCCTGGGCAGGAAGGGTTGGATGTCCCCCACACACACACACGCACACGCACAGGCGGTCACTCGGGCCTGTCCCCTTCCCTGCGCAGGAGGGGCGGTGTGCCGTTGGTGGGGGCTGGGCTAGCATGGCAGACCGGCTTTTCAGAGGGTCTGGCCTGGGACCTGGGGAGGGTGTGGCGCCTCCAGAGCAAGTCTGAGAGACGGGCTCCTGGCCACCAGGTGGCGCCCGTGCTCCCAGCGGGCCCGGCAGGAATGCGCCTCAGCCGCAGGAATTCTAGCCATTTCCACGGGACAGGGCAGGTTAACTGAGGACTTGCGGGGCTTACCCAGGCCTCGCCACCGGGCAACCCCGGCCTCACTTTCTCGCCTGGGAGGGCCCAGGGCCCCTGCGGTGGACTGTGCTGAGCCAACTGTGTCATGGAGAAAGGGCAGCAAAGGCTAGACGTGAATCCCCATCTGTGGACTTCACACCTGGCATCCTTCACCTGACCGGGGAGGGCTGCACCCTTTGTGTCCCAGTTTTAGGGACAAGTACACAGAAACCGTGATCCATAAATGGATCGGCCACAAAGGTGTGGCAAAGCGAGGCCCAGGGCCAGGTCTCCCCCGAGAGCTGGAAGGGAGCAGGTGACAGGGTTTCCGGTTTCTACCTCCCCACCACAGGGCAGCGGTCAGCTGCCTGCGGGACAAGGGAGGCACCCAGGGACTGGGCTCAGAATGGGGTGGGAGCCCTCGGGTGGTGGGGGCAGGTCCTCCCTGGTAACGTGCCCTTCTCTCCCCAGGACTTCCTGCGCTGTGTCACTGCTGCGCTTATCTACTTCGCCATCTCCATCACCGCCGTGGCCAAATACTCCGATGGGGCTTCCAAGGCAGCTGGCGTGAGCAGCGCCCCACCCCTGGGAGGGGGTGCCCAGAAACACCCCTCAGGTTCACCCCGCCCCCCTGGACACCCACGCAGGGTGGGACCTGGGGCACATCCTTCCCCTCCTTGGCCCCTTTGGGCTTTTGTGTGGGTCCGAATATTCCAGAGTCCTCTTGTGAGTCACTCTACCCGAGTCCTGAAAGGACTTGTCAGAGTCCTTGGACTTCAGCTTGTCAAACCACGCCCACAGCCCATTTCCCACTTCCCATTACTCGGGTCTATGCCTGCACTCTGGGCTGTGCCTGTCGTGGCAGGTCTGAAATGGGCCATGAGGCTGGGGGCGTCCCATCCACCCTGCCACTGTGTCCCACAGGTGTTCGGCTTCTTTGCCACCATCGTGTTTGCCATTGACTTCTACCTGATCTTTAATGACGTAGCCAAATTCCTCAAGCAAGGGGACTCCGCAGACGAGACCACAGCACACAAGACAGAAGGTGAGTGGCTGCCCTGCGAGTTTCCACCAGGAAGCAGCTGATCACCCCTACAAGTATTTCTGCAGGGGCCTGCCCTCCCTTGGGGACACCCGGCTAGTGTGTAGGAGCATTTCCTCTCTTCCCGTCGACTGGAAGTGTTTTCACAGCCCAGTTCTCACATCCCTTCATGGGGCACTGGTCACAGAGCCAGGCCCCTCAGCACCAGGCCCCCCGGGGCCTCTGCCTTTCTAGGAAGGACAAACGGGGCACGTCCGGGCCTCTGGCCCTGCCAGGCTCCCTCCCTGGGTGAGCCCCCGGGGCAGCCAGTCACTCTCAGAGCACCTGTCCACCTGCGATCTGCAGGGGCCACCTGCCCCAACCCAGCTCCCTGGCCTGCCCAGGTGCTTGTCCTTGTCAGCAGCCCTGGGCAAGCTCAGGCTCATTTTGGTTTTGTCTTCAAGGAGAATGCGACAGACATTCTGGCCTCTCCAGCTAGAAAGGCCAGCTTGCATGTTACCCGATTCAAAAAAAAAAGCTGGAAGTTGGAAGGCTAGTTTTTCTGTGACAACACAGCCATGTCAACTGTCACATCCTTGGGGTGACTTTGCCCAGCACAGGGCAGGGCATGTGGTGGGGGTCCCCCAAAGGCACGTAAGGTGGAGGCAGAGCTGGTTTGGTGCCCAGGGAGGCCACCAGAGGGGCAAGAGGAGCAGAGAGGGTGGCAGCTCCAAAACAAATGGAGAAGCTGACCTGGGGTGGAGGGGCTCTGTGACCCACTGGCCATTTCCCTGCCCCACTGCCTGCCCACCCCCAGGAAAACTTTATCAGACAGGCCGGTGGTGCTGTTGGCTGCCAGCCCTGAGAGCTCAGTTGGCTCCGGTAACTGAGTAAGTGGCCCAGCAGCAAACACCCCTCCCAGGCTGTGTCGGCATCTGTTGGCCCAGACACCTGCCATGTGCTGGGTGGGAGGGATGCCCCAACGGGCAGGGCCAGCCAGGAATCAGACCCAGAAGCAGTGGCGATGGGCACAGCAGGATGTGTGCCATGCCCGGGGAGGCCTCCAGCTGGGGCGATGACGGCAGAAGAGGAGGCAGAAGGGGTGTGAAGGGATGAAGCAGCTGAGGGAGGGCCGAGAACAGGTGCTTCCATCCAGGTGCGATGTTCTAGAACAGGTGCTGGTGCCCCTGCATGGGCCAGCAGTGCTGCAGCTGGGCAGGGGGACATGAGGAGCTCTAGAAGGGCCTACAGGCCCTGCCCTGGAGATGGATCGTCCCCAGAGCACCTGTTGTCCCAGGCAGGACTGGCTGGTTAGGTTAGGAGCCACCAGCTTCCTAACAGCTAGGCTGCTGGGGCCAGGGAGCTCTGTGAGCCCCAGAAATGGTCCCTCTGCTGAACCCAAGTGCTGCCCTGCCCCCCTGCCTCAGGTTAAATGCTCCCAGACATTTTCCTCGGGCCCTTGTGACCTGCTGCCAGCCCAGTGAACAAGTCAGTGGAGACACATGTTGCCTTTTTTTTGATATTTGGAGAATTTCTTATATATTTGCTATATAATTATTTCCAGCTTATATGTTAGAATTGAATATAGAAAAATCACAAAGTCTCATGAGTGCAGCCCAGGCATGGGGAGAGGTGAGAGTCAGGCTTTGGGGGGGGGGGGTCTCCAAGCATATGGGGACTCCCCGCTACCCTCAGCCCAGCCCTGAGCCAATGACAGCCTGAGGCTGCCCAGAGTTCTGAGAGACGGGGCCTGGCCAGGGAAGGGATGAGTGTCAGAAGATAGCAACCAGCACAGGGGCTGGGGTCAGAGGTTAGTGACTGGAGTGCTTTTTTCCTTCCTTAGGGTGGGGAGTTCTAGAAGGCTCTACAGAGCAGTCTTCCATATTAGGCTTTCAGGAACCCTCAAGTCACACCTCACGGGCCCCTTAACATTATAAAATTGCTTCTGATCACAATATAAAAAAGGATTAGGGGAGGAAGATTGAAACTAAAATGGCAAAAAAAAAAGGCCCAGTATATTTTAGTTCAGGGGACAAGAAAACAGCTGTCCTTGCCATGTCCTGCTGAACTGAGGGGTAGGGTTAGGACGCAGGTGTACATGGGGAGACTTGAGAAGTCCTGGGGCTCCAGTCAAAGGGGCATCTGGGCGTCAGTCTAGGGGGGGAACCCACCACCACCCTGGAGGTGGCAGCGGCTGCCTGGGGCGGGGCGGGGCCCGCACACCAGGTAAGACTGGAGTCAGCTGTGGGCAAGGCCCGGGGCCCTGCCAAGCATCCTCTGCTTTCCTTTCAGAAGAGAGCTCAGACTCGGACTCAGACTGAAGTCCTAGCCGTGTCCTGGCAACCCGAGCCACATGGGGCCTCCACCCTGCACCTTCTTGACAGCGCTGCCTGGGGACACAGCACGTCGGGAGGGAGGCTGCGACTTCTCCAGCAGCTGCTGTCGCTGGGGGTCTGCCCACAGCCTCAAGGTCACACCTGAGCCCAGCATGCGAGACTGATCCTTGGCTTGACACTGTTAACCACTGTGTACCCGTAGGCATCTTGAATATTCCTCCCCTTCTCCCCCCCAGACCTTAAGCCCTTTAACCTCTCTGCCAAAAACAAGCACAAGCAGCAGTTGACAGAGCCTATTGCTGCCGTCAGCAATTGATGCTGGGGAGTGGGAGGACGGGTCACCTATGTTTCGCCAACAGGGACAAATACAGAAACCCCCGCAGTGGTTTTCATCTGCACGTGGTGCTCCTGCTCACGCCACGCACTTGGTCGAGAAGGACTGTCGCGATAACTTTTGTTCAAGGAGCACCAGTTCCCTCTTCCTTCTAGAAGTGGGGAGAAAACTGACCTTTGCCTTATCTGGGAAACCATGTCGTCTTCGAGGGAGACAGCCATTCTGGGCCTGAGACTGACTGAAAGAAGAGCTCGCAAACTAGCTTCCCGGGTCCAAAAGACAGAGGGTCCCAAACAATGATGCAGCAGTGTCACGGGTGGCTGGGCGGGCCCAGCAAACCCTCTAGACACCTGAGCAGGTCTCCTGACCACCTCACAAGGTGAGACGAGCCTTTTGTGTTCACCTAAGGACTTACACTGTGTATCTATGAGATTTTGTAACTTTTTATAGTTTTTTTTATATATATATATACACACAAAAGCAGCTTCTTAACAATTGGCATGTTCTGGACCCATGTTTTGGGCATTTGTAACCTTGCTTTCTTGTATGTGAATCCCCTACCCTGAAAAAAAGCCATGACAGATTAAACCAGAATGCCTACTTGTGTGTTTCAAAAAACCTTCCACCACCCAGAGCAGTACTATCAAGGACTTACCACGCTTCAACACAAACTGGTCACTAGTGACACGGCCAGCGCTGGGTTTCAGCCACGGTGCACGCGTCCTTCTCCGTGTCAGGCACGAGGGTAAGTATCTGACCAGCGTTTGATCCTATTTCATCCTCACACAACCCTGTTTTACAGCCAAGGAAATCGAGAGAAAGGTTGGGTAGTGGCTCCGGGCCCTGCCACTCACACATAAGGATGATGCCCCACGGCAGCCGGAACCTGAGGCACTCGTGGGTTAGGAAACTGGTTGCAGGAGGCACCTCACTGTTGCAGCCTGGGGGGACCCTGGGTCAGCGTTTGTGCCCTCGCTGGTGGGAAGAGGCAAGGCACCCCAGAGCTCACACAGGACACGCTCGAGTCGAACATGCTGGAGAAGAACCTGGCGGGACTCCGAGGAGCCAGGCCTGTTTCTGAAACTGGGTCCACAGCATTTAAGGGACAGAGGAGGCAAGTCAGAGTGAAGAAAGAGACAATGACGTATTTACGTGTCCATTTATTAAACAAGAATTCCTTCATGACAATTTTAATACAATATTAGCGATTAGTGTTGAGAAAATTATTTCCCTCTACATACAAAAATACAGATTTGAACACTATGAAAACAATCAAGACAAGTACCGTGAAAAATTGGTCCTTCAAAAGAAAGAAAGGGGGAAAAGTGAGGGCAATGTGAGGCTTTGTCTGCTGTCAGGGCCAAATCAACAGGAGCAAAAGTTCTGGGACCCCCTAACGACTCAGGTATACAGAGTGGTGCCCGGACCCACGACAGCCTGTTTGCCAAACGGGCATCACATCTCAGGCTGCCTCACAGCTGTATCTCTAAACTCAAAAAGAAACAGACTCGTAACAAGCAAAGCGTAATAGTTACTAAATTAACACTGCCCCCCCAAAAGTGCCACTAGGTGATGTACCAAGGAGTCATCATACTGGAAAGTTACACTTAGCCATCTGACTTGACCTCCTTTGTTATAAAGTAGTTACATATTTTGACCCTTCAGAAGGACAAAAAAAAAAAAACAGCTACAATTTTATGTTTTGATAAATCCGTACCTTCATTTTGCAATGGCTCAGCTCGTACACTCAAGCTCTCTCAACCGGACATAACCTGTGTCCTGCAAGGTGGGACAGCCGCTGGTCTCGGTGGCATCAGGCTCCTCCCAGCAAAGACTGTAGTTCGTGCAGGCTCAAGAAACCTAGCAAGGGCCACCGAGCCTGCCTAGAGCATCTTCAACCAGTCTGAAAGCCCAGTGTTAGGCGACAGCGCCAGGGAACGCCCTTGGGTTCCTGTTCATGATGCCTGACAACCAGGGAAGGAGCCAGACACGGCCTTTTCACCATCTCAGACCCAAAGAAGGGGAAGTCAGAGCACTGATGATTTTTCTTTTAACGCATTGACTGCCACACTAGAAAAAACAATTTTTTTCCTGGGGCCATAATGATCCTTCCCAATTTGTTACTTATTTTCTGTGCATGAGTTATATGCAGCGCAATCCACGTTTTTAGAATTAGATTGTCAATATTAATTGTAACAATAAGAACAAGTAAGATTTTTACGAACCAACGGCAGAGGTTTGCTTCACGAGGCCCCGGGCTCAAAAATTGCCTGAGTGAGATGCAACTCACATGGCAGTCAGTGTGTTAAACATGAAACCACCTTCCTCTTTACTGCTGGGGGTGAGCAGCGGCCCTCCCACCTAAGCAAGTGGTTTAAAATGCCAAATGCAATTATACTGACTCATGATTATTTCACAGAAATTTACTCTGACCATTTAAGCAAGCAGAAACAAGATGGTGGAGAGAAAGCAGCAGAGAAGAAATAGCTAAGGGTTTTTTTGTTTTGTTTTTTCTTTTTTAAAATACAGAGTAATATTAAAGAGAAAATGGCCAAAACTTCATAACCATCATTGTTGAAAACAATATTAAAAGGACATCTAAAACCATGCTACAAAAATAGTGTTATTTGGCTTAACTAAATGTACATCTTTTTTTTTTTCCAATTCCATGATTGACAAGAGTGCTTATGCGACACATGGAAGGCACCAAAGGTGAAGTGATTATTATTTGTTTTAAAATATACAAAGACAGAATTGCCTACTTTGAAAAAAAAAATACCATCATACCTGTAAATAAATAGTTTAGTATTTCTGCCATGGGTTCCTGAACCCCTACAAATTTCAACATATACACATAGTTTCAATCCCTAGCACACTCTTGGAACCATGCCAAACAAAACCAAGTTATGAAAAGCATTGATTTTATCCAAAGAGGTTAATTTCATCATGAGGCAAGATTCGAAAACTCATTTTTAAATGGGTTACAGAGGAGTCCTGAACTTGCAAAATCGATTCTGGAAAAAGCAGGCAAGCAAAGCAGAGCCCATGGAGGGAAGCAGCCATCAGTCAAGGCCTGGCCACCAGGTCTCCCTCCACTGTCCTCATTTCCGGACCATTAAAGGGGATACCTACTGAGTGTCACCATTGTCATCCAAAAACGACTCAGATTGGATAGTTTCAGACTCTTACTGACACCCAGACAAACCATTACCGGAATCTTGTTCTGCACCTTCTCTCCTTTCAGGCACGATTATGAAAAGAAACTCTGGGCCTCACCCTAAATCCCATCGATAAAGCTGATTAAGGTATCTCACTCCTAAATTAGAACCATAAAGGCTCAGACAGCTCACGGAGTCTAAGCGGTATTAACCCCTTAAGCAAAGGCTCTCTGGCCGTTGTGTATTGTGCATCCCAGGGTCTGGACAGCAAGCCCCCTGAATCAAAGTCTCAGCATAAAACACACAGACACAACAAAGTAACCCTACAAAATAGATACACTATGCCAGGACTCATCATCTAAACTCTATTCTAGGCAAGCTGCCTGCCAGTGAGTCGAACTCAGTGGGCTTGTGGGTAATTTTTGTCTAATTTACTATTATGTTTATGGAATAAGAAAAACTGGAAAGGAAAACACAATCCCAAAGGTTGAGAAATTGTATCCAAATGGAAAAAGAATATATTCCAGACAAAAGAAGGGGAAATACAACAGGACCCACTCCTCTGTCTCAAGCTGAAGACTATACAAACAAGTGCTACTGACTGGCATGGAGAAAAGTTAAACAGAACATTCGCTTTCAGAAGAAAATTCTTTTAGATCTAATAGATATTGAAGGCATTTTCTTTCAGAGACAGTTTCTAAATAAAAGAAACATAAAAGGTCAAATATTTCAAATTACTTTCTCAACCAGATTGACTTTATTCATAAAAATCTGACGATTTGGATGCTATCTGCCCAAAAGTGAAGGAACAAAAGATTTTATCAAGAGTCAGGAAAGCTGACAAAGCTAAAGGGTGGCAGTGTTAGGTCTGTGTCCTGTCTGAGATGGAGTTCCCACGCCAGATGCCAAAAGCTCACCCACAGCACCAAAGCGGACTGGTCCTGGCACGCTGCTCTTGCCCTCAAAGCTGGTTCTGGAACATAGGAGCTCACTTTTCCAAAGACAAGCGGGCAGGAAGGTAGCTGACCAAGCAGTACACTTCTCCAGGACACCCCGAGTTTGTAAACATGTCTAGCGTCATCAACAGGCCGACAGCAGACGGAGGCTGGGTGTGCCAGGTGGCTGCCTCTTCCTCCTCCTCCCACCTCCCAGACCTGCCCCTGCATGGACCCACCAGCCCACCACGCCACCGCCCTCCTGGACCTGGGCAAGAGCGAAACCCTGGATTCGGCAACTTCACTAGGAACTAAAAAGGTGCCTGGAGACTTCTAAAGCTAACGGCCGCCCCTGGAACAGAAAACAACTTTTTATTCTGCTCAAGAGAATCACCCAGCAGCCCTGGCCTAGAAAGTGTTTTCTGCCTTTTGCTACCTGTTTGATGTCACCGTAAACAAGATCTGGAGAAGATGACCGTTGGGTAGTGGCACAGTGATTTCGTGACTGCTTTGTTTTGAATACAGATGGCACAGCAGGAACTGCCTAAATCATCACTGCCTTCCAGAGTCACTACGCTGGCCATGTGTCTCCATGCTCTGGTCATCTGCTGGGACAGGTTCTCAGGCCAACCCACAGGAAATCTTGCACAGAGATCAGACCTTGGTCCACCTCAGAGCAGGTGGATAGGTATGGGGTATCTTCCAAACAGCACTCGAGAATCTACGAGAAAAGGTGAGCTTAGGCCACACACGGGACATGACACACACAAGGTTATTCAAGGCTCTTTCACTGCAAGCAGAAATTCACATACGTGTGCAGACCAAAGAGTTAGCGCTCAGTCTCCTCAGAGACCGCCTGTGGCTTAACCCAGGTCTGACTCACTAGGAAAGCTTCAAAGAAAGGCAGACAAAACTGCAAACTGGAAGAGAGTAGGAATGTTTCCCACTGAGGCACAAAGCTCTCCCCGGAAGCAGCCCGGGTGGAGGTCAGTCACACTCCGTGCCTGCCTGCAGCCATTAGCCTTCCTGCCAGGGGACAGGAATTGGGCCCAAAAGACCAGTGTGCCGCCAGCTTCCCAGGGCTGAGCCCTCAGCCACATACCAGGCTCTGCCCACGTGGGCTGCTCAGCTGGAGGACGATGTGCGTACTGGCGCGTGCAGGCGGCCACATCCCTGCTTTTTCTGCAGACGGAAATCATCTCCCTTGGATGCCTGTTCACTTTAAATCAAACTGCTGAGATTTGAATCTGTAACTAAGTCTGCCCTTGCCTAAAGCAAGTGTCTTTAGGCTTCCATGATTGTAATCTCTGTGTGACAGGGAAAAGCTATTTCCCTCCATGCCCTCAGCAGTGTGAAGGGAGGATCAAGGAGAATCAGAAAGAAAAAAAATAATAAAACATACCAAATCAGTGCCAAAATAAACTTTCTCTGAGGGCGTCAGTGTTTGCATCCATCGAAAAACCACCAGCGGTTCCACCAAGTGCTTGAGGGTTTCAACAGTACCATCTCCAGGTACAAAGCCAAACGTACACAGCAGCTGCGGTTCCCCCTTCAAGTTTTGCTCAAACTATGAAAACGAGTATCATCCCACCAGAAAACTGAGAAAAGACTAAGGTGGCTTCAGCCTTCAAATGTCCCAAACCAAACTGACGCTGGAACCATTAAACGCAAAAACACTTCCTTCGCTTTGCAAAGAGGTCATGTTAAGGCCTGTAAATGTAGACTGTCTTCTGTTTGTGCACAGAGGCCGCATGACAAAGACACAAGTGTCTTTCCATTCGCCACAGACAGACCTGCTCCCTTCCAAACTTTCCTCACCGCGCTGGAGTGGCAAGGTGCGCGACTGGAAAGTGTCCTCGGACACCTGTGGTTCTAGTGAGAGCTACTTAACACAGGGAGATACATTTACAAAAACCACAGGGGAGCCTCATGGCACCAAAGATACTACATAGTTACAGGGACATAAATAATTCCAAAGAGTCTATCACCCAGATCTGAGTGAACTCTTAAGTCACTCTGTGATGTCAGATGTCATCACTTTTTATTGTCTTTCAGCATTTCTCATTTCGGTGGCCTCCAGAACTATTCCTTGCAGCTGAAAACACATGCTTGGGAGGCCACTCACCTGTCTCCTTTGCACCAGATGATAAACTGGGTTTACTGAAGTGACTTGGGAAAACCCGGGCAACGATCCTGCCTGAATGGGGTTCTTGTTTCCAGTCTCACTTCAAAGGTGGCCTTTTACTGAGGCCAGGTAACGTGATCCCCAGCAGATTTCTGCTAAAGCACAGGGTGGTCCTCCCAAGCGGGCCCCACTGGATGCAAGGCTGAGCCTTTGTGGCCTTATTTTAAATGAAACTCTCAAAGGGAGATAAGCCCAATTTTGACGGCGCGAGCACACACTCGACAAATGCAAAATAAATATATAAACGAACGGATGAAATCCAGATGTCATAATCTTCCCCGAAATCACTACAGGGAATTGGTCCAAAGTCTGTGAAGCATGACTTACACTGGCTCACGACATGGACGGGACGAGGGCCCTGTCAGACCCGCCGGCAGCACGCCCGGCCAGGCCCGGCTGCCCTCGCTGTGGGAGACGAGGGGAGGCGGCCCAACACAGACATGGCGCTTGACCTGGGCCACCGCCGTGGGCGGGGACTGTGGCAGAACTCAGACTGCACTGGAGGTTCAGTCTGGGGCGCTGACCTGGAGCCCCGGCCCTGCAGAGACGGCACGGCACCGTTGCCTGCAGAACCCCCAGCCTGCCAGTGACACCCACCGCCACCATGGCTGCTCTGTTCTGAAGAATGCACTGCCACACGTGCGTGCGTGCGGGGACGCTCCCCTGCCCCTGCGAGTATCTGCCGCCCAGCGCACCGCCAGAGCTGTGAACGCCCGTTCATCCTGGGATCCTCCATGTCGCTGCAAACTCCGCCCGCCCGCAGTGCTTCCGCCTCCGCGAGGGCTGACCACAAGTATTAGAGCTCGAGTGAGGTTTGTAAACATTAAAAACAGTCTGAAGAGTGGAAACCTGACAAAACGATTTTTCCATAAAAGATACAGTTCATCTCTAGTTTAAAAAAAACAAAACTACAGCATCGAAGGGGCTCGTTGAACTCATTCACCGCAAGCCAAAGATCCTCACTTTGTCAAGAATCGATCAGACTGTAAGTAACTAGGATTTTCCCCAACAACGTCCAAGATAGATGACGCTCATGGTCATGACGCTGAGGCACCCGAAGTGACAGTGAGTGCCTCCGGAAGGGGCGTGTCCTGGTGCAAATTCAAGTATTCCCAAATCCTGACAAATCTACTGAGAATCCCTTTAGGACCCTCCTCGGGCGTTGAGGAAGTCAGCACGCACCCCCGTGGCACAGGCGCGTCCGCATGGGCTGATCTGGGACACACACACCTCCCGCCTGCGGTCCCCGGGGCCTGCAGTCGGGCAAGCGCTTCAGCTGGTGAAATGGACGTGTCTCTCTCATGGCTTTTACCTGAGAAGGGAAACTCATAGAAAATCTGCAGGTCAGCCTCAAAGTATTTAGGGTAGGCAGGAAACTGAAGAACAAGACTTGGTCCCAACATTCCTGGGGAAGAATCTGGGATTCGGGAATGTGATTCATTTAAGGAACAATCGAGTGATTTCTCAGCAGGGTAGGAAACAAAAGGTCACCATCCCATGAATCAGCGGTCCCGTGGCGCCGTCCCCACAGGGCACTGGCTGTCCCCAGCCCCGTTGAGTCCAGGCCCAGCAGAGGGCTCGACCGGCACATCCACCGCCCAGACCCTGAGAGTCCTATGCAGCCTCCGGGCTGGTGCTGGCTGCCTCCCCGGGCACGAGGACGAGAGCAGCGTGGATCCCGGCAGCCACGCTCAGCACTGACCTAGAGCGTGTGGCGGGGCTGCCCGAGAACCGCCGCTGACCGTTCTACCTATACCTTCATTCCTCGATGTTCCCTCCCTCTTAGCAGCCCCGTTAAATCCAAAGTCTCGTCACAAATACACATGACAGGGTGGCTCAGAGTCAGAAGCCTGTGCCCCGGGACAGTTGAGACCTGAGGTGGACCTGGGCAGTCAGTGTGGCCAGCTGTCCCCACGGCCACCGAGCGCTGGGGAACGTGGGCCTCCCCAGCCCACCTGGGACCCGCCCACTGGGCCGCCCAGGAGACACTTTCCCAAAATGAACTTTTACCAAAGAGGACAAAATTCAACTGAATCACAGGAAAACCCGACGTGATGAGGGAAAGAAAACTCGACGGAGAGACGGGTGCGGGGACGGGAGGGAGGGGGACCCTGGCAGGTCTTCACGTGTCCAGGCGCTGGATCTCCGGCCGACTGTCCACGTCTCTGGACTCGGTGCGGGCGCGGATGTAGTCGTTGGTGCTCTGCTGGCGGATGCTGACTCGCCACTTCTGCACCGCCAGGAACGTGTTCACCGCGTAGGCCGCGGTCGCCAAGAAGCCAAATATCTAAAACACACGGGCTCGGTTAGTCCTCAGTATGCGGCTTTCTTGGTGACACAAGCCACGTGCAGCCTCTCCAGCTGTGCCCTGTCCCCCAGCCCTGCTGGCTGTGTGGCTGTCACACCACAGCTGACCCACAGAAATTCCTGCCTGACCTTAAGACAGCCTCGGGCTTCCTCTGAAGTATTTTGGACCGATTAAGAAAAAAAAAAAAAAACACAAAAGTACCTCTTTTATAGCACCTTGATGGCCTCTGGTTCCAGATGAGAAAATACAACGTAGATAAAATATGATGTAGACAAAATTAAGGTCTCATGTTTGAGTTCCAATCAGGCCACAGGGCGGACATTCTAAGTCCCAGCCCCCACTGCAACTGCTGCCTGGCCACCTCTCCCCTGCAGCCCTGGCGTGAGCAGCAGCCGGGCTGTCACTACTCGACAAGCATGGATGAAGCGATTAAGTGACACCTGGGAGAGCAGCTCGTTTAATATTTTTCATAAGCCTTTTAATCTCCCCCAATTACAAAAGTGATACATGTTCTTTGTAAATCAAGAACAATACTGGCTGGGCGTGGTGGCTCACGCCTGTAATCCTAGCACTCTGGGAGGCCGAGGCAGGTGGATAGGCGGATTGCTCAAGGTCAGGAGTTCGAAACCAGCCTGAGCAAGAGCGAGACCCTGTCTCCACTATAAATAGAAAGAAATTAATTGGCCAACTAATATATATAGAAAAAATTAGCCGGGCATGGAGGCACATGCCTGTAGTCCCAGCTACTTGGGAGGCTGAGGCAGCAGGATTGCTTGAGCCCAGGAGTTTGAGGTTGCTGTGAGCTAGGCTGATCCCACAGCACTCACTCTAACCTGGGCAACAAAGCAAGACACTGTCTCAAAAAAAAAAACCAAGAACAATACTGCCAGGAACCGTGGCACATGCCTGTCATCCCAGCTACTCAGGAGGCTGAGGTGGGAGGATCACTTGAGCCTAGGAGCTCAAATCCAGCCTGGGCAACATAGTGAAACCCTGTCTCTAGTGTTAAAAAAACAATTCAGAAAGGCAGAGCATGGAGAGGGAACGTCTAACATCTTGTCCCCAAGCCCCGTGGCATTTCACCTTGAAGAGCAGAAATGTCATGTGGCTGCTAAATGGGGGGTTATGACTGCATTCTTCTTAAGATCCCCCCCCCATTCCCCACGAGGCTTTTAAAAGCAACATCATTCACAGACATTCAGAACCCTGCTGGGAAAGGACTCTAACAAGGGTTCTCGAACTTGAGTGTGTGTCTGAATCACCCAGAGGACTTGCTAAAATACATTTCTGATTCAGTAGCTCTGAGGTGGGGCCTAAGCACTGCATTTCTAGCAGGTTCCTGGGGGATGCCGAGGCTGCTGTTCAGGGGGCCACACTTTGAGAACTGCAGCACTGAGGAGCTGAGACCGCCACTGGCCTGGTAACGCCACGGTTAGCAGAGAAAAGGCTAGAAGAGAAGGAAGAGCAGGACGCATGCCAGGGGCGGAGGACAGCAAGCCACAGGAGGTGCACGACCAGCCTGTGTTGTAACCGTCTGAGTTCACTTACCACAGCAGCAATCTCTGCTCCTGTTTTGTGGTTTAAAGCAGCCAGTACAATTGAAGCAATAAAGAAAAAGAAAGTGCTGAGTCCAGTGTTGACCAAATCCTAAAGAGAAAGATAAAATGAAACTGCGTGAACAGAACCATTCCATCCTTTACTCTAAAGCAACTGAGGAACTTCCAAAATAAGAACCACCATACCCAACCTCCCTGAGGACGCCACAGTTCCGTCTCCATGACACAGGGGTGTTGGTCACACAAAGGAGGGCAAGGATGGTTAACAGTTTATGACGCTGCTTAAAAAACCAACACAGCAAAATCTACACCTTAACCAACATGTTACCATTTCTTGACTTAACTAGCAACCCAAACTGCTAACTACTGTTAGAGATCCAGTGTCATTTCAAAACACTCTCAGGCTGGGTGTGATGGCTCATACCTGTAATCCCAGCACTTTGGGAGGCCAAGGCAGGAGGACCGCTTGAAGCCAGGAGTTCAAGACCAGCCCAGGCAACATAGATACACCCCATCTCTACAGATTTTATTTTATTTTATTTTTAATTAGCTTAATGTGGCAATCATATGGCTTGTAGTCCCAACTACTTAAGAGGCTGAGGCAAGGAGGATCACTTGAGCCCAGGAATTTGAGGCTGCCGTGAGCTATGATCTCACCACTCCACTCCAGCCTAGGCAACAGAGTGAGACCTTGTCTCTTTAAAAAAAAAAAGTCACACGTGTCACACATGTAAAATCCCTTCCAGCATTCCTCACACTCATATGTGACATTTAAAACAGTTTCACACATCGAGAACACACTTAGCCAAACTGTACACTCTTTCTCCTGCCATCTTTCAAGCCTCTGTGTCATCAGATCCTGGAGGATTTTCTCCTAAGCTTCATGGAAAGCAGATCACTTTAGATACGCAATGTTTCACAGATTTAACTCCTGTTTTACTTGCAGAAAGGAACATAGCACAGTGATTAAGGGTCACACAGCCAGACTAGGGTCCTAACCAACCGTATGACTTTGTACAAGCTATTTCCTTTCTCCGTGTCTCATGGGGGAAGAGTACCTCTTTCCTCCCAGAATTGAGGAATGAAATGTGAAGGGTCAAGCATGGTGCCTGGCCCACAGGTAGGGTCCCCTACAGGTTTACTGTTACTTCTGTCATTACTACTTTGGCATTAGGCCCCCAAGAGCCTGAGTCATACCAGAGTCCCTCTATCATCTCTACAGGGAAAGAAAATTCAGGAAAAAACCCAAATTGCTTGACTGCCAGGTTGACTACACCATTAACACCTGGTGGGTCCTCTTGTCTGACTGACTTCAAGGTAGATTTCTTCTTTTTAAAGATGCAGCAAGACAATGTTCACATAATAACAGTGCTGACCGTGAAGCAGAAACCCAGCCTGCTCTTGCTCACAGCTTCCGCGTGGGCTCATGGGAAGCTCTGTTCAGAAATATCTGCCAGCAGGACAGGTTTCAGCTGTGACCCTCGTAAGCCAGGGCAAAGTATGTACAAATTCAAACCAGGAAGCGTTTAGTTAACGCTCAGCTCTGGGTAAGATCCTACAGGAGTCAAAAAGACTATAAAACATACCTCCCAAAGCAGAGGCTATTCAGATACTGAAAAAAATATATTATATGGTACAATGCTGAGGTCAAACATCAAACACAACAGCATCTACATCAACGGTGACTGTGTAAAAATATGTAAGTGGCAAAGGGCTGGAAAATAAACAGGCAAAAATCTAAGAGTACCAGAGGTTTTAAGTTTGTTTCAGGAATGATAATTAACAATAGTAAATAGATGAAATCATCACTGAAATGATTGTGATCACAGAGTACAGTGAGAAAAATTCCGAAAAGCTTATTTAAAAAAGACAAGACAAACCTCCCAACATGACCTGTAGTTAAGGGACCAGATTAAACCAGGGGAAACAGCAACTGCTAACAAGAGTATAACACATCTGCCTCCTCAAATCCCACTGAATTACTTTGATTTTTTTAACTTTTAATCATTACTATTTTGGATATATAATAGTTGCACATATTTATGGGGTATGTGTGATATTTGACACAAGCATACAATGTGTGATGATCAAATCAGGGTAATTGGGGTATCCATCACCATTGCCCTGATTTGATCATTGCACATTATCTAATTCCACTTTTAGTTATTTTGAAATATACAATAAATTATTGTTAACTATATTCACCCTATTGTGCTACCTCCACTGACTTATATTTAAATGCTGAAGTGCTTGCCTAAAAAACCAACCTGAATACAACTGAGCCTTTGGAGGTGTGCTAACCAAGAGGGTAACCACTAGCCCATATGTGGCTATTTAAAGTTAAACTACATAAAAGTTTAAAATTCCGTCCTTTTATCACCCTAGCCACATTTTGAGTGCTCAGCAGCAACATGTGGCTAGTGGCCGCCACCTAGGGCAGCGAGGATCAGAAAACATTTGCATTCTCAGAGAAGCTTCTGTTGCTCACGCTGTCCTAGAGCCAATGACAGTCACAAAAAAGACGGGGATAGAGGAACAAGCAAACACCACCGTGAGTGTGTAAGTGGCCAAATCCAAACTGTGGGATGTTTTCCAGGATAAATGACCCAGTTTTTCTAAGAAATCAATAGAATAATAAGAAAAAGAAAAGCCACACAGGAGGCTGTGGGAACCATGTGTGGTTCAAGATTTGAACAAAACAGATGTAAAAGGACATTTTGAGACAAGGGAGTAATCTGAATATGAACTGGATATTAAATAATATTAAAGAGTTATTAATTCTGTTGGGTATGACAATGGCATAGTGCCATTTAAAAAACAGTGCTATACTTTAAAAAGAAAAGTAGTGAGGAAACAAAAGGAACTGGTTCTAAGGCAACTGATTAAACAAATAATTTTTTAAAATTTGTATTCCTACCTAATCCTTTAAACCAAAATAAATCGAAGAGAATAAAAATTACATTATCAAAAGCAAAATCACAAAAGTGTGGTCTTCCCTGGTCAGGAAGAACTTTCTAATAAGCATTATACCAAATGTGGAAAACGTCAAATAAAATCTTGACAAATATTAAACCTTAAATAACCATTTGATAAAATGGTCAATATCCTTAGTTTATAACTAGCTCTTGCATATTAATCAGTAAAAGTAACAAAGTGAGGAAAGTATACAAATAAGCAATTTAAAAGAATTATAAGTGGCCAAGAAGCAAGAAAAAAAATTTTTTACATTTATTTGTAACCAAAGAAATGGAAATCAGGCCAGGAGCAGTGGCTCTCACCTGTAATCCTAGCACTCTGGGAGGCCGAGGCAGGATTGCTTGGGCTCAGGAGTTTGAGACCAGCCTGAGCAAGAGTGAGACCTGTCTCTACTAAAAATAGAAAAAATTAGCCGGGCGTGAGGGTGCATTGTCTGTAGGCCCAGCCACATTGGAGGGTGAGGCACAAGGATTGCTTGAGCCCAGGAGTTTGAGGTTGCTGTGAGCTAGGCTGACGCCATGGCATTCTAACCCGGCCAACAGAGTAAGACCCTGTTTCAAAAAAAAAGAAATGGAAATTAAATTGGCAATCATATACTGCTAGTCATCTGTGAGATGGCAAAGACTGTATGCCCAGGGTGTGTGCCATTGAGAGAGTGAGAAGACCAGCAAGTAAGGCTTAAATGACAACTTTCTAGAAAACCATTTGCCAATAGGTATCAAAGATTTTAAACAGGTTCATGTCATTTACCTATGAATCCCACACTTGCAAATTCATCTTAAAAATATTAGGGCAAAAAGGTCTAAGTACTAAGGATGTTCTTCCTGACGTTATTTAAAATAGCAAAATATCAGAAGCAAATAAAATGTTAAATAAGGGATTTGTTAAATAAAAGTGTATTTCCATAATGGAACATTATGCAGTGATTAAAAACAATGATGCAGTTCTATATTTAACATGGAAGATACTCTTGATAATTTAAACCAAAAAGAATGACTTTAAGGGCTCTGTTTACCCTACCCACACATCACAACATACATGCATATGTGAAAAACAGTCTAGAAGAATTTATACCCAAGTATCATAAATGCTTACCCATGGGTGGGCTGCATCACAGATTTTTAAACAGTTTTATTGAGATATAACTCACATACGGTAAAATACACCCAATTAAAATGTACAATTTAATCACAATGTAATTTTAGAACATTTTCAGCACTCCAAAAAAAACACTCACACTCATTAGCAGTTATTCCCCACTCCTCCCTGAGCCCCTGGCAACCACCAATCTGCTTTCTGCCTCTATTGATTTGCCCATTCTGAACATTTCATATAAATAGAACTATATAATACGTGGTATTTCGTGCCTGGCTTCTGTCATTTAGTGTAATGGTTCTAAGGTTCATTCATGTTACAGCATGTATCAACACTTCATTCCTTTTTATTACTGGATAATATTCCATTATACAGATACACCACTATTTTATTTATCCTTTCATCAGTGATGAACACTTCTGTTGTTTCTACTTTTTTGGTTATGAATGTAGCTAATGTGCAAGCTTTTGGGTGGATGCGTTTTCATTGCTCTTGGGTCATCACCATTTTTTTTAAATTGCCTATATCTTCTAGTTGTTCTGCAACAAATACAATTTAAAAGGCTTGGCTGGGCACAGTAGCTCACGCCTATAATCCTAGCACTCTGGGAGGCTGAGGTGGGAGGATCGCTTGAGATCTAAGAGGTCAAGACCCCGTCTTTACAAAAAACAGAAAAATTAGCCAGGTGTGCTGGCATGTGCCTTATTCCCAGCTACTTGGGAGGCTGAGGCAGGAGGATTGCTTGAGCCCAGGAGTTTTGAGTTTGCAGTGAGCTTTGATGACACCACTGCACTCTAACCCAGGCAATAAAGCTAGACCCTATCTCAAAAGACAAAAATAAAAACAAAACTACAATGGCTTAAAATTGAGATACTGCAAAAGTTAGCATCAACCACTTGAGTTCCTGGGCCAAGAAACAAAATCAAGGCTTGGGTGCCCTCAGATGTAGGTTTTGGGTTTTTTAGTCAACATTGGTGTTTAAATATTTTTAATTTTTTTAGAGAGTGAGTCTCTAAGGTTAAGAAGGTAGAGGTAGTTTCAGGATGGGGGCTGGTCACCAGAAGTACTAACCAGGTGATTAGAGGGTTGGAACTCTGAGTCCCACCCCTGGATCTCCAGGAAGGGGAGAGGGGCTGGACACAGTTCAACCACCAAATGGCCAGCGATTCAGCCAATCAACACGCCCGCCCAGTGAAATCTCCATTAAAAAGACCTCAACAGGTGGGTTTGGGGAGCTTCTGAGCTGATGAATGCATCCATGTGCTGGCAGGTGGCTCGTTCTTACACAGGCTCAGCACTCGAGACCCTTCCAGACCTCGCCTGTGCATCTCTTCCATGGACTGTTCCTGAGCTGTATCCGTTACAGCAAAACCAGTGATTGATTGTAAGTAAAACACTTCCCTGAGTTCTGTCAGCTGTTCCAGAGAATTATTGGACCTTTATAAACCAGTAGTTTTAAGTAAAGCGTCTTCCTGAGTTCTGTGAGTCGCTTTAGAGCAGGCATCCTCAAACTACGGCCCGCGGGCCACATGCCGCCTGCCTAGGACATTTATCCGGCCCACCGGCTGTTTTTGCCGCCGCCGCCTGTCCTGCTTGGCAGCCGACTCGACCCGGGCCCACAGTGCGCATGTGTGGAATGTGTGCCGCACTCTCCAACGGTCTGAGGGACAGTGAACTGGCCCCCCGTTTAAAAAGTTTGAGGACCCCTACTCTAGAGAATTATCAAACCTGAGGAGGGGGTCGTAGAAAGCACAGAATCTGTGGTGGGCCAGACAGAGGCGCCCGGCACGCCATGTGTCTGAAGTGGGGCGGTCTTAGCGACTGAGCCCCTCACCTGCAGGCTCTGTGCCAACTGTGGGACTAGGTGTCAGAACTCAATGGAACTGCTGGACACCCAGTCGGTGTCACAGTACTGCTTGGCGTAGAACATGTATTTGGTGTCAGAAAAAAAACACGATGAGTCAGGAGGGGTCAGGGCTCACCCCATGGGTGACCGCAGACTGTTCTCAACCCACCTCAGAGCCCGGCCTGGGACCTCAGACAGGGAGAGGTCCGAGAGAGAAGCTGGAGCCGCAAAAGGCCACTGAGAAGGAACGGTCAAGGAGGAAGAAGAAAAGCAGGATGGTCCCAGGAGGCAAGATTAGAGGGCACAGCAGGAGGACAGAGCGTTCCATAGCAGATGCCACCAAGACACTGAGTGGGGCGAGGACCAGCGAGAGGACCCGGAACACGGAGGTCCCGTGATCCTGGCCAGAGGACCTTTGATGAAGCCAGGCTGGAAGAGGCGGAAGGTGAACCAGGAGGGAGCACCAGGCAGTCAGGACAGTGGCCTGGAGGAGGGGCGGTAGCTGTATTTGAAAAGGTCACGTGGGAGGCTTCTGGGTGTTGACGACAGCCCATTTCTTGACTCAGACGGTGGCTACCTAATCTTTATCATTCTTCATTACACTATATATTTACTTTCACAAATTTTTCTGAATTTGACAACAAAAGGTTAGAAAAACGAGCTTAGGAGGTAGGGAAGTTCGGCTGAGCAGGCCTTTGGGACCAGGGACAGCGGTGTCAGACACGCCCTTTAGATGCTCCAAGCTGCAGCGGAATCTAAGTAAGGAAAGGGCTGGAAGGAGAGCGGGCGGGTTGGGGAGGAGGCCTGTGGCACTAATTGAGTTGAACAGGGTGAAACATGGGTAGGTGAGCTCCTGGTACGCAGAGAAAAACGAGAATCACAGAAACAATTCACCTAAAAAATAATTCACCTAAAAAATACCCCCAAAACCCGACATTAACAGAATCTTTCAAATGTCATCAAATTATGCTTATAGAATATTTTGCACTGTTCTCCATTTCTTGTCCATATTTATGCCAACCTGGGTGCCTGAAATGACTGGTTTTTCTAAATCTATACCCATCACACCCTATTTCACTCATCTGGCTGGCTCTGGTAGGGACAAAAATCCTCCCACCACCGTGTTAACAACACAGCCAGGGCCAGCTCTCCCGTAGCCAGTTGGTGAGCTACAAGCAGCCCTCACTCCCTTTGTTTCCCCTCTCAGAGAACAAATGACATGAGCTGCCGCCAACAGGCACCGTCTCCTCAAGTTCATGGAATGCACATGCCCGTTTGTTATGTTGCACACGACCTTCATCAGCTCCAAAAGGGTAGAAATTCCAGAAAGGATCCCAAAGGACAGGAAGGCGTTCTCAAATGATCACATCACCACTCAGCCATGGGCCCCGGCCAACACTGCCCAGGAGAAAAGGGCGAATAGCAACTTTCGAGTGAAAAAGATGCATGTCGATCCAACCAATAACATGGTGGTCAACAAGTGGAAAGTCTTTCGTTATTAAATTAGAAAAATCAGAATTTAAGAAAGCTCACTAAGTAGGTATTTCTGGGGACAAAGGCCAGTATGAATTAGTGGGAAATGTGAAGCATGAAATCTTTTAACAGATTAATGGCTATCAAACAAATTGACAAAACAGAATGAAGGGAGTCAAGTCAAACCTGGTGGAAGCCTACCGAATGGTGTGGTTACAAGATAACAGCAGCCTGCCAGAACAACCTCGTACTCAAGGTGAGATTAACATTGTTAGACTGTGAGTTTAGCCTGCGCAACACAGTGAGACCCCACCTCAAAATAAAACAAAAAACAAACAAAAAAAAGAACTGGCAGCAGTGCCCATTAGTTTGAGGGCTTACTAGATGCCTTTATACCCGTTGTCTCATTTTATACTTAAAACAACCCTGCAAAAAAAATATTACTATCTCCACTTTACCCATGGTGAGAGATTTACCAACAGAGGGTTCTAAGTGACTTGGCCAGGGGCATGTACAGCCCTTAAGAGCCATTCTGGACTCGAACCTAACCAGGTCTGTCTCACTCAAAGCCTATGGTCTTAACCTTCCCAGTTAACCTTAACCTTCCCAAAGCTGCTGCTTTGTCAAACAGGCCCTCCTGCAGGGTTTCATTCACTCCTGGGCCCACCCCCTCCTGCTAGTTGTTATTGAGAGGGCCTTAGAAACACTGGGTGTTGTTTGGGTGACCAAGAAAAATTAAAAAGAAAGAGAAAAAAGGAAACACTAGGAGACTGAGATGCCAATGAATGAGACACTAACCCTGACCTGGCCCTACTCCCATGGAGCATACATCTTGGTTGGGAGAGGTTTGTAAGGTTCTCTTAAGCGATCTGTCGACTACGCTATCAGTGTAGGACGCGACTCTGTAAACATTTTCTTACGGACAGCACAAAGTTTATCTTACAAATAGCTGAGACGCACTAAAACCTGTCACAAAGACTTAAACAAAATGCTTCCAGTTATCTTGAGGTTTTAGAGCTTACATTTAAAATGCCATCCAATTTTTTCTCAGCTTTCGATGCTAAGACAAAACCAGCTAAGTTTTCGACTGATGTCAACATTTCCAGACCAGCAACTCTTTTATTTTTTTTTTTCCTTTAGGAGTTAGCCCCTGTTAGCACAGCACATGGGATGTTCTGTCAGCAGAGCCTTCCCCTCTTCATGCCCCAGGGCACACCGTGCCAGCCGCCCTGCCAGGCAAGGCGACAGCTCAGGCCTCTTCCCACAGAGCTGTACTTTCTCGTGGCACCCACACACACCCCCCGCCCCCCGTGGAGCCACGCGTGGCTTCTGCTTGGCTCCAGAGCCCTGGGCGAGGGCAGCTCCTTGTGGTACTCTCCTCTCCCCCTCCCCTCCGCAGCTGTGGTGTTCGCAGGGCTCTCCGTCCAAAAACAAAGGGCAAAGCCGCGGACTGCGCTTGTGTGTCTCCCTCATTGATTCCCTCTGAGCTCTTACACACACATATTTGCAAAGAAATATCAAGAAAACCAATCAATATTAAAATTCCTTTCTCATTCCGCACAGTAAGGACAAGTAACACAGTCCAGGGAAGGGCGTCTAGGACTGACCAACGCGAGTTTTCTATGCCGAATGACAGGGGTGTCCAAACAAGGCTAAGAACCCAAACCACGCGGAGAAAAGGACACACTTCCACTCACGACTTTCTGATCAAACCACCAAACCCTTCGGGTCCTCCCAGTTGCTCTGAATTCAATGATATTCCTAGACTTTGCCAGTTATTGGCATTTTCATGCATATTCTCAATTCTTTCAGAATCAGTATTTTTGCAAATAGCTTTTGTGTCCAGTCTGAAAAATACGTAAATGCCTTCGTTGCATTTTCTTTCCAATAGTCTGCAAATATCAACATTACCAGTCTTCTCGGATGATCGCTAAATTGAAATGACATCTTTAAAAGGGCCAGAATAATTTTGTTGTGATGTTATGATCTACCATTAGTTAAGATTTAATTTACTTTGTAGTTTTAGTCAACCCAGTACAGAAATTTTAAATCTCATAGTCAAATCATATAATAGAATATTTAAGTATGAAAATGAACTAGAACCAAACATGCCACGGGGTGGTTCCAGCTTTCCCCTGGAGCCAGCCAGCACATGACGCTTTCATCGTTGGAGGGGTGACTTGTACTCACGGTCAGGTTCCAGTTGATCTGGGGGATCCTCATGTGAAGGTTGAGACTGAACATAACCAGCAAGACTCCAGTCACCACAAGCGCGCTGCAGCTGACGAACTCAAAAAAGTAGAGGCCTTCGCAAGGGGAGCACTCCATGATGGTCTCTATGCAGATGAACGCAATCAGGCCCAGAACCTAGGAGGAGAATTGAAAACATGCATGTATGTGCATATTGAGTACACATCTGCAGACGCGTGTGCCCGCCCTGCTTAAATAAAACTGAGAAACAACAATACACGGTGACAGAGTTTTCCTCTGGGGACCACAGTGTAACTGTCAGAAATTCAACCTGCTTCAATTCTTACCTGCTTCAAAGAAGAGGCGTGACCCTGGTGGTGTCCACTTGGTGGCATCTGCAACTACCACCACTGGTGGTTCATGCTGAGGTCACACAGGTTAACGGGGACCCCTGATGGCTTTAAAGAATGACTGGTATGACCTCCTCTCCCTCCAGTTAGGAATCCTTAAAAACAAGAGGCCCAGGACGGGCGGGCGCGGTGGCTCAACCCTGTAATCCTAGCTCTCTGGGAGGCCGAGGTGGGCGGATCATTTGAGCTCAGTAGTTTGAGACCAGCCTGAGCAAGAGCGAGACCCCACCTCTACTATAAATAGAAAGAAATTAATTGGCCAACTAAAATATATATAGAAAAAATTAGCCGGGCATGGTGGCACATGCCTGTAGTCCCAGCTACTTGGGAGGCTGAGGCAGCAGGATTGCTTGAGCCCAGGAGTTTGAGGTTGCTGTGAGCTAGGCTGACGCCACGGCACTCACTCTAGCCTGGGCAATAAAGTGAAACTCTGTCTCAAAAAAAAATAAAATAAAATAAAACAAGAGGCCCATGTAATTAATTCATATGCTTTTTAAAAGTAAATCATTGGACTTGATCACAAGATAGACTGGCAGCTTATAAAAAAAAAAAAAAGAAAAAAAACCCAGACATTTAAAAATCTACCAATAATAGAATCAATTTCTTTCTGAAGGACCAAAGTAACATTCTAGCAATATGCCCTAAGAGTTCAGAGATCATAAAGTCAAACAAATCTCAATGGAAACTGCCAAGCGAACTTGTACAGGGACATTACAGGAGCGGGCAGTGGCCCAAAGGCTGAGTGAATGGCTCTGTGATCAAGAAAAGGGCAGGTGGACTTGCCCACCTAAAACCAGATCAGTCTTGTGTTCCTGGCCATAGCTGTGTTCACCCAGAGTCCCAGAGGCGGCCACGTGCGAAGTCTGTGCTGCGGCTTCCTGGCTGCCCCTGCCTCCCAGTTGGGGAAGCACAAGCAGGCGGCTCTGTGGGTCCTCTAGAACCACAGACACCAGGGAGCTTGTCAGAAATGCAGAGTCTGCTGTCTCTCCCTGACCCACAGAATCAGAATCTGCTTTTTGACAGGGTCCCCAGATGATTAAAATACAAGAAGCATCCACAGCACGGGCTGTTCTGGGCCCTTCTCTGCCTACTGACACCCTGCTCATGCTGTTCAATGCTCCTCTCAACACTGCCACCCCCTCCCCATCCTTGTTTCTCCCTGCCAGACACTATTTTATTCCGCCCTCTTCCCAGGAAAGCTTGCTCATCTGCGATTGCATTTCTCTGCCTCCTGAGCTTTTGGGGGGCAGGCCCAGTCCATCCTTCTCTATTCCCAAGGCATCAAGCACAATAACTTGCACTCAGTCAGCAAATGGGGGCTCAACGAGCCACTAAAAGACCCACACCTACAATGCCTGACATACCTGTCAGCGTCTTTAGATGAAATGAAAGGTGGTTCTGGTTTTTTCACTGTCGATACTTCTACACAGTACATCTTACCTAACAATATGTGTGGTCTTTTCACACTCTAAGCACGTTAAAGATAAGGGTTTTGTTGGTCAAAGGATACAAAAGCTTCAGTTAGATAGGAAGAACAAGGTCAAGAGATACAACGTAGTGACTCATTAATAACAATGTACTGTATTTTAAAAATAGCTGAGAGTGTAGATTTTAAATGTTCTCATCCCCAAAAAGGTAAGTAGGCAAGGGAATGCATATGTTAATTAGTGCTCGTTGAGCCATTCCAACTTGTACATGTATTTCGAAAGATCATGTTGTACACAGTAAATATATACAAGTTTTATTTGTCAATAAAATAAAATACATGGGTCTTTAAACACACATTTTGTGATTCTCCTGATGGCTCTCCTTATAATTCCCCACAGAAACACAGACTTTAATCGTGCATCTGAATTTCATGCCTAACTTGCAATCAATTCACAAAAGAAATAGTTCACATAAGGGAAACTCCTAAACGTTCCCTTTTTTTTTTTCCCCACCCCTGTAATCGGATCTAGTAATCTTGGGCAAGAAACAACACACTGTACTGATGGTTACAAATGTTTCTGGTATGCTAACTTCAACCATATTTGCGTGGGAAGGTAACACCTACATTCTTAACTATTAAAATAAAAACGGCTTCAAGAATATGCAAATCCACTAGGCCATTTGATATGGCAGCGAACAAAACATGCAAAAATCTCTGCTCTCTAGTTCACAGTCTAAGGAAAGAGAAGTTTTTGAAAATTAAGTTAAAAAATAGAGTAAGTCAGACAGTGATAAGAACAAAGGAGCAAAACTGAAGCGGGGAAGGAGAATGAGGCGTAACAAACGGGAAAGGGTGTTGGAGAGTCTAGACAGGGTGGCTCTGGAAGGCCTCCCTGAGAAGGTGCCATTTGAGAAGCAGGAGATGGCAGTCTGGGAAGAGCACTCGAGGCAGAGAGGTGAGGGCCCTGGGACGGGGCAGGGGAGCAGTGGGGAGCCCCCTCAGGACCCGTGGAGCCCACAGGTGCAGTGAGGTCTGTGGCTGAGTGCCATGGACGTGCCAGAGAGCGTCGCGATCTCATTTGGGTCTTAAAAGGGCCACCAGCTACCATGTGTAGAACCGACGATGGTGAGGACAGGGTGGAAGCTGGGAGAAGGACGAGAAGACCCTTGCAACATCCTGGTGACAGACGGATCAGGGTGGGGGCTGCATAGACGGTGGGACATGCTCAAGTCCAGGTATATCTTGAAGGAAGAGCCCACAGGATTTGCAGACAGACGACTGGATGGGAGAGGAAGAGGGAGGCGAACAGGACATAACAGTTGCTCCACTTCCAACAGAAATGCAAATTGAGATATCATTTTCATCTACCAAATTGATAAAAATGATATCCCACACTGGCCAGAGAATGGGCAAAAAGTCTGTTTCCCACACTTAGCATAAGGGTAGAAACTGGCAAAGTATGTACAGAGTGATCTTTCAGTTCTTGTCGAAACTGTAGACATGCAGATATTTTGACCCAGAAATGCTACAGATATGTCTCATAATAATAACTGCACGAATCATGCTCACTGCTGCACTGTGTCATATTAAAAAGTGTTCACGCTGGGCATGGTGGCACATCTGCAGTCCCAGCTACTCGGGAGGCTGAAGCAGGAGGATTACTTGAGCCCAGGAGTTCAAAATTAGCCTGGGCAACATAGCTAGACCCTGTCTCAGAACAAAACAAAAAGTGTCCAGCAGGCGAGCTGTGGTTAAATAAACTCCAGTGCATGTATATACAGTAAGGAACATGAGGCAGAGAATGGGTGGGATTACATGTACTGGCAGAAAAAGACATCTGGGAGATACTTAGAGAAAGAATAGAAAGCAGAATGTTAGGCATACAGCGACCCTATTTTTGGTTAAGCACAAAAAAATGTAAACCATATTTGTGTTTATAATATATGCATATATGTACACATTGATATATATAATATGCATGTGTAACTATATGACATGTATATATTATAAATTCAAGAAGAGTCTAAAATTTTTAAAATTATGTTTACTTTTTTTGTAAGATAGTCTCGCTTATCACCCAGGCTGGAGTACAGTGGCATGATCATAGCTCACTGCAGCCTCAAACTCCTGGGCTCAAGTGATCCTCCCACCTGAGCCTCCCAAAGTGCTGGCATTACACGATTACTCACAGGTATGAGGTGCCATGCCCGCCTATTAAAATATTAATAGTAGATCCGTCTATATGGCAGGTACAGGGATAGGTTTGTTTTTATTTAGGCTTCCTTTATTTTCCAAGATTTCTACAAAGAGTGTATGTATGGTTTTTTTTTTTGAGATAGCCTAAGTCATAGAAGGGTGTTTTTAATAAAAAAAAAAAAATTAGTTCTATATGTGAACACTTTTAAAACATCCAGGTTTATTATAAATTAAGTGCTAGTGACCTCTAAGAACCAATCCTTATTTGTTTTGAAACTATTCATGAATATTTTAAAGTGAAATTAAAAACTTTAATGGAAAATGAAAGCCACTCTGCTAGTCTATGTTGGTCCCATTACTTTATCAGAAGAGTTCATCATCTCCAAAGTCTCCTTGATAGTATGCAAGCCTGTTTCCTGGCCACCACTGCACTGTGAAGTTGATGGGGTGGCACATAATAAAAAGGCCAGCCTCACTCTAACAAGATGGCAATACCCTCAGGAAGAAACAGTGTCCCTAAAATCTCCAAAAACATCTTCAAAGATTAGACAAAATTCTAATCTTCCTTGATCACCAGTTTATCAAAGGATCTAATGAAGCTCAATTTAAAGTACATATACAAGCAAAATTAATGGCATTTAAAAAAGGTTTTTTTAGGCTGGGCGCGGTGGCTCACGCCTGTAATCCTAGCTCTCTGGGAGGCTGAGGTGGGCGGATCATTTGAGCTCAGGAGTTCGAGACCAGCCTGAGCAAGATCGAGACCCCATCTCTACTATAAACGGAAAGAAATTAATTGGCCAACTAATATATATAGAAAAAAATTAGCCGGGCATGGTGGCACATGCCTGTAGTCCCAGTTGCTTGGGAGGCTGAGGCAGCAGGATTGCTTGAGCCCAGGAGTTTGAGGTTGCTGTGAGCTAGGCTGACGCCACGGCACTCACTCTAGCCTGGGCAATAAAGTGAGACTCTGTCTCAAAAAAAAAAAAAAAAAAAAGGTTTTTTTAAATTCTAAACTATATGAGGAGCCTCAAAAACCACCAGATACGCCAGGCATAGTAGCATACACCTACGGTCCCAGCTACTCGGGAGGTTGAGACTGGTAGACTGCTTGAACACAGGAGTTTGAGGCCAGCCTGGGCAACAGAGCAAGACCCCATCTCTAAAAAAATTAAAAACAAAAACACCAATTGCTAAATGCCTGACTACCCACATTTGAAGGTGTCTGTGACAACATGAATGTGGAGGATCCTATGTTATGTCAGCCCATAGGCCCCCCAGCAGTGCACAAGACAGGAGCTGAAGTCACCTGTAAACAAACCACACTCCCACACAAGCTCACGTGGCACCAGAACCCCCTTCTGAAAATGTTTCTAGGATCATGTTTCATGACAACCTCACAAAGATAAATAACTTAATCAAAACCAAGCTTGTAAAATGAATTTCAATCTTTCGATAAATAAAAACTTCTAAAAATAGTACGCAGGCAACACAATTATAGCCTGGTTTCACAAAAGGGAATTCTTTTTTTTCAGTCCAGATTTAATCTTGTCAGTAGCTTGGGAAGTCAGAAACTACTTATCCTCACTGTTTTTCCCATCGAAAAAAGCAATCATTGACATCACCTAGAAATACGTGAGCATCGCTTCTGAGAATACACAGGGGTGGGGGGGCAGTAAGGAAGGTGAGTGCTGGGGCTGGGGAAGAAGATGGACAAAAGGGTAAGTCAGAAATGTGACCATCTGCTGCTCTGAGTGCTACTGTTTGGGATCCAGTCTTAATCGCCAACACAAAACACCATAGACTCTAACAAAACACCATAGACTCTAACATTGAATTGTTTTTCTTTCTTTCTTTTTTTTTTTTTTTTTTTTAGGTGGGGACAGAGTCTCGCTTTGTTGCCCAGCTAGAGTGCTGTGGCGTCAGCCTAGCTCACAGCAACCTCAAACTCCTGGGCCCAAGCGATCCTGCTGCCTCAGCCTCCCGAGTAGCTGGGACTACAGGCATGCGCCACCATGCCCGGCTAATTTTTTCTATATATTTTTAGTTGGCCAATGAATTTCTTTCTATTTACAGTAGAGACAGGGTCTCGCTCTTGCTCAGGCTGCTCTCGAACTCCTGACCTTGAGCGATCCACCCCGCTTGGCCTCCCAGAGTGCTAGGATTACAGAGCTGAGCCACCACGCCCAGCTCTTCTTTGATTCTTAATTGGACATCTGCTTGAGAAATCATTTGCTAAAGGTGATCATTTTATTTGTAGTGATGCTGACCCATTGCTTTAAATGTACTCTGTATTCACTTGACTCCCAAAGCAAATCTCATCCTGTCACAATAAAAGACAGCCTGCCATTAGGGTTGCAGGACTCATTAGTGCTAATCGCCAGGTATTTGTGGCTCTCCACCTTCCAGCACCTAAGATGGCTCTTCCCCACTTCCTCTGAATTTGTGAAAGATCTTGTTGCCAGTGTGAGATTTTCCAGACACCTCCCTCCTTTGCCACAGAACCCAGCAAGGTTCGAGAGGTAGTTGCTCCACCAGCCAGAGACCCAACAGAGCACAAAATTAAACCCTGCTTGTCCTGATACAGGAATGGTGCCTTCATCTGTCTGGAAATAAAGGTATGTTTACTGGATCTAGGTTTTCTGTCACCACAGTACCTTAAGGAATCTTGGTGCCCATATGGCCTCCTGACACCATAGCCTCGAAAGTTACTGAGGTGAGTGTGAACATTTTGCTCTTAAATTTTAAAAGCCTATTTTTAAAAAAGTAATATTTAGGCAAGTATCATCCCTTTATTTAGGTAAAATTAACCGAGCATCTACTATGTGCCAGGCACTATTCTAACTCCAGGGATGGGACAGTGAACAAGCTCCTCGGGGAGCAAATATGTTTTTCTCTTGGTCTTGATTCCTACCCTTGTCCTGATTCTTGCTCTTCTTGACATGTTTGTTTCCAGGATAAATTACTTCAATCCATCTGTTGGTGGAAGCAAGCAGAGTATACCCAACTTCAACCATCACTTATATGACCCGACGTCTGCAGACCCCACAAGGAGGGTGGAGGTATGACCTCAGCAACCTCCCCGCCCCCCCCCAAGCCCTCACCACTGGCCCCACTGACACCAGGTCAGGCCGGCAGAGCGCTCCTCATTGGCACTCATCCCTGCCCTCCTCCTCCCGCAGGACAGCTTCTCTCAGGGCCCCCAGTCTTCGTACATGTTAGAATCACAGCGGAGATTCTATGATTCTGCAAACCCCGGACAACTTCCTCAGCAGCCCTGACTGCTCTGTGACACTTGGAGGGTCACTGTGCTTAGGGTCTCCGTTCCAACCCAGCCAGCACACCCTGTTATACACACAAGGGCAAAGGACTAACCAGGTGCCGGGGCTCAGAGCCCAGGGAGGCGTCCAAACAAAATGGGTCGCTGGGGTTTGGAAGAGGAAGGGTCCCTGAGGGCTTGGGAGGCAGCAGAGGCTGTAGGAAGCTTCCCGGACAACACTGGACTCAAGTGGTCTTAGAGGAAAAGGACGGAAAGTTTGCATGATGTAGTGCCTAGCTTTCAGACTGCACTTGCTGGTCAGCGGTGGGGGGGAGGTTGGGACAGAACCTAGGCCCTCACCAAAGTCCCTCTGTTTTTCTGTTTATGCTCCCATTAGCCATGGATCCTGAGCTTTTCTGACCAAAGGAGAGAATATCTGTTAACAGCCTTCTGAACTGATGTTCCAGGAAAAGTGTTTGCAAACTATCACTATGGTGTACACTTTGGGAAAATATTTCTGTTGTTTTCTGTTTTTGTTTTGTTTTTTAACAAAAATTTTTTAAGTCTGAAACTACCGATGCAGTCTGACCCTTTCCATTATAGAGGAGCAGCCCTAAATCCACACGTGCGCACAGCGGCAGCCCCCAAGGACGCACGGCTTTGGGTTTTTAGCTCTAAGCCCCATGCTATTTCCACCTTAACTGTATCCCTGGTCTTGGGGTGCTCAGAGCACATCAGCATCTCAGCAGTTCTGAAAAGTTGTTTACCTTTACTCGATGCACGGACTATGTTATGTGAGCACGGAATTTTCCCCCCAGCACATCTATTAATACTTTATATAGTATTACTAGTTACGCCTGGAGGGAAACTAGTTTGTGAAACACAAAAAGCACATGCTAGTCAATATGCAGCTTTGTCTGATCTCGTGCAAGTTACAGAGCAAAAACACAGCAAGGTCACCTACCCAACAGGGCGGCAACTAGTAAAGACCCTGTTAACCTAGCTAAGCCAAGTGGCGACCACACACACAGAGCAGCGTCCAAGGTGCCTTCGCAACCAGACGGAGTTCCCATCAGCTCTAGCATGCTCAGAATTCAAATGCCTCCCTTCCTGCCAATACCGAAAGAACATCTGAAAGCTGAGACATGGCTCATATGGAGCCATGAAGACCTAAAAGACGAGGTGTTTAAATGCTGCTGCTGCAGAAGGCCTTAGGATACCAGAATGGAGAAGCCAGAGAGGGCAGTAGGCGGCACAGCAGCCGCCCAGTTTTAGAAGCCAGCTCCATCCCTACCACCTAACAGGGCAGGTACCATAGGATCTCGGCTACAGCTACAGAAGAGGCACGAGGCCTCCCTACCCCCCCCCACCTCCATCCTTCCAAGTGCTGAGACCAGGGGTTTTAAGTGGTCTGTATATATGCCTGTTTGTTAAATGACAGATCGCCTTAAAACATAAGCTCCCGCCCCAGAAGCCATGTTATATGGTCTGCAAAGGGGCTAAACAGCCGTGCAATGCCAGGCACCCCAGGGTAGCAATGGCTTGTATTTAGGGAGCATCGCATATAAGGGTGCTGTCAGGCTCTGTGCTAGGCACAAGTCTGTGCATCATCTCTGGTCTTCACACCCACCCAGGAAGCAGGGAGCACTGCCATTGTGTGGCCCAGAACATTTATCAAAGGCCCAAAGCTAGTTCCTCCCCAAGCCTCGCTCTCCTACATGAGACACCTAACACGCACCTTACCCCGAGTCTTCTCACACCTTTGACCATGGAAAAATCACCCCTGTATGATTTCTCTTCGAGGAACACAGCATGAAACCAGGTAGCCAGTGCTGAGGGTCTCTGATGAAGCGCTCAGCGTGATTACTCATTCTCAAAAGGGATCTAGCTACAGTAACGTCTTGATTTTTCTAATAAAAATAATCCATGATTTCTTCCCTCTCAAGGGAAAGAAACGGCCTCCCATGAGGAAGATAAGTTTAAAATATTACCCTTGAGACAACAGAGCAATCAGCAAATATTTTTTGGTTCCAAAACAAAGGAGCTCACTGCAGGTGTAAATTATTTAACCTGCAACCAATGTCTTTACCTGTGATCTTTGGTTTCATTGTTTTTCTCCAGCTAAATAAACAGTGTCCAAGCTAGTATTTGAGGGCTGCAAATAATTAAAAAGAAAACAAACATAACTACCAGCTCTGGAAGGGCAGAGAGCCCTCCAGTAGCTAAAGCCACCTAGGCTGGAAGAAAGGACTAATTAGTCAGCGGCAATTAGTTGAGCAAAGAAGCCAAGGGGCAGAGGCAGGTAAGTTCTTTACTGTTGAGAAGAAAGGGACAGGCTGGCAAGGGCACACGGTGGCCAGAAGAAAACAAAGAAGGGCGGGCAGGCCAGGAGAGCCTCAGAGGGCCACTAGGTATGCGCCCACGGGACACCCACCGGCAGCCCACCAGCCTGGGCCAATCACTCTTGGAGCTGTGCTTGCCCCAGACCCCTGAAGGCCCTGTTTCCACTGAGGACAGAAAGGTTCAGGCTGTTACTGCCCCAGGAAGCTCGGTTTGGTCTGAATGTGGCCTGTGTCACCAAGGCCTACTCAATCTGACACATGTTTTGTGCCGTGTTCTACTGTGCAAATAATTTTCTTATTTTGGAATCCTAAAGCCACAAATAAGTAGAACTTTGGAGATTGCATTTAATTTCAATTTTTTTTTTTTTTTTTTGCAAGACTCTCATCTTTAACATACATTTTTATACTTAACAGCATAAGTGTGCTCTAACACACGTTAAACCCACAGGTTACTTTGTCAGCTACAGATGGCCACAGTATATCACAGTCTCAGACAAATTAAAACAGGCTTATTTTTGAATATGCAACTACTTCGAGCACACAGTGTTATCGAATAAAGTACAAAAACATGTTTTTGTTTTTAAAAGAAAAATCTAGAAAACCTTAGTACGTGGTTGATGATATAACTGCACATGATTTCAGAGAACCACAGGACGGTCAGCATCTTTCTTGCCAAAAGAATGCCCACAGAATTTTACTGTAAATGCCGCCCTGCCCAAAAAGCCGAATTTTCAGGCCATTTCAAGTAGTAATGGAGCAAAAACAATGCACACGTAGAGGACACAGGAAACAGGCTGCCTGCAAACCATGCACATCTGAAGATGTTTAACCATGCTGCTGGCATAGGACCTTCTTTTCCCTCCTCCTTTCTCATGGTCCTAGCTTCACGGATGAAGCGTCACATCCCCACATGCTTCTAAAGCAAAACGTCCTCCCTTTCCTTCCTCTTCCTGCTTTAGTTCCTGGGCACCTCCCCAACCTAACAACTCTGACAACCACCTTAACGGAATAGGAACCAGAGCTCTGCTCTTCTCACTGGATGAGAAACCAGCAGGCCAGGAGCAGCTTTTTGCAAAAGACTGACTTGGGCCAAAACAGTGAACTGCATATCCTGAGAGGCCAAGAGGAATCCCACTGGGGTCAGCACCATCCAGGTGAGGGAGGGTTCCCAGACTGGTTCCTGTTGGAGGCGGAAGCAGCGAGCTAAGGTTTAGCAGAAAGGGAGGGAGGGGAGTCTCCTAAGTGCCCAAACCCATTACCCTGGGGCCTCTGTCCTTACCCCACAGATGCAGGGACTAGAACCTTCAGCATGCTGTCTGTAAATAGTGTCCCCAGCTCCAGAGACGATGAGCACGGTGGCCCCTAGAATGTGTGACACAGTGGCCCTCCTAAAAAGAGTCACCATCTGCTGAGCCCTTCTACTGTGTGTCAAATACAGTGCTGGGCATTTCTATAAACATTCTCTCCCTTAATTTATTAATCTTCATTCTATCCTATTAGGAACACGGTTGGGTGGTGGGTTTTTAATTGAGATATAATTCACATATCATAAAATTAATCCTTTAACGTGTATAATTTAGTGGCTTTGAGCGTATTCAAAGTTGTGCAACCATCACTATTATGGAATTCCAGAACATTCTCATCACCCCAAAGAGGAGCATGGATTTTAATCCCCATCTTACTGATAAGGAAAATGAGGCAAAGGTGTTAAGCAACCCACCCAAGATCACAAAATCCTCATCAACAGCAGAGCTGGTTTTCAAACCCAGGCCACAGACCCCAACAGCACTGGGCACTGGTGATCACCCTCCATCTGCCCTTGGCTTCCTGTCGTGTCCTGCGCCCCCCGAATGGCAGGTGCCCTCAAGGCTTTGCGTCTGCTGCTTTCTCACCAGACACACACTTAGCCAACAGATTCCCTCTAGTCTGAACTTCTATTTAAGTCCAAGGCCACAACTGCCCCCCCCCAATTGAGCATCTCTACCTAACGTTCCCCGAGCACCCATAAATGTGAGTGCAACAATCCCCTTCCCTGACTCAGCAAAAGGCATCCCCAGCCATGAACAAAGCCACTTAGCAAGCAGAGTCTTTAAAGAGCTGGGGCTGTGGAGTCCCACAGAACTGAGGTTTGACCTCAGCTCTGCCACTTATTAGCTCTGTAACCCTGGGCACATTAACTTCTCTGCACCTCTATTTATAAATTGTAAAATTGATCTTTTCTTTTTATTCACCCATAAAATGAATTAAGGAACAATGACCTTATTATAGGGGTGCTGTGAGGATTAAATGTAAAATACTTCACAACATGCCCATAATATTCCATTGTATGTATATACCATATTTTGTTTAGTCATTCATCCACCAATGGACACATGGTTGCTTCCACCTTTTGGCTATTGTGAATAATGCTGCTATGAACATTGGTGTACAAATACCTGTTCAAGATCCTGCTTTCAATTCTTTTGAGCATATACCCAAAGGTGGAATAGCTAGATCACATGGTAATTCTATTTTTAGTTCTTAGGAATGAAAAATCTATCACAAGAAAAAAGAGATCAAAGTATAAAAATCAAAGTGGCCGGGCGCGGTGGCTCACGCCTGCAATCCTAGCACTCTGGGAAGCTGAGGCGGGCGGATTGCTCGAGGTCAGTTCAAAACCAGCCTGAGCAAGAGCAAGACCCCATCTCTACTATAAATAGAAAGAAATTAATTGGCCAACTAATATATATAGAAAAAATTAGCTGGGCATGGTGGTACATGCCTGTAGTCCCAGCTACTCTGGAGGCTGAGGCAGAAGGATTGCTTGAGCCCAGGAGTCTGAGGTTGCCATGAATTAGGCTGGGCAACAAAGTGAGACTCTGTCTCAAAAATAAGTAAATAAATAAATAAATAAAAAATAAAAATAATTAAGTATTATAAAAACCCTTAAATCTTAAATTTGAATTGAAAATATTATTAATAATATGAACTTACTTTTTCTTTTTTAAAAATAGCCGTATCCACTGAAAAGGTCTAGAAAAAATAACTCAGTAACAATGAACATCCCTAGTGCCCAGACTGAAGTCTCTAAATATGGTTCCTACTAAAAAGAACAAGGGTTTTTAGTGAAGTGGCTAATTCAGGTCTGAGGCAAGACATCCACAGGATAAATAATATTCCCCACTAAAAGGATCAAGAGTTTCTTGGTGAAATGTTTAATTCTCTTCTTCTACAGGAGATTGATATATACATAAATGACATCCAAATCTTAGTCTAAATATTACCCATTTTTCACTTAAAGGAACCAGGGCTTGTTGGAGAATTCCAGGGCTGGGTTAGGAGAGTCCAAGACGAGCTTGGAACACCTTGTGCTCAGAGAATGAAGGGAAATGTCTAAAGGATATTAGAGCCAGGTTAAAGGAACTCCCATTGGCCAAATCTGGGACAATTTGAGCATCAAAGTAAATAATGATAGTTAAGTATTAAAATCTATGAATAAAAATCCAAACTCATGAGTTCATAAAAATATAAATAAAGAAGAAAGAAGAGAAACTCTTCCTTATAGTCAAAAAGCCAACTAAGAAATATAGAAGAAATGGTGGATTTATAAAATCACCATTTGGCAACCATCATAATACTTGATTAAGACAAGAACAGACATTAAATGGACATTAAAACAATTGAATGAAAGTTTGAGAAGTTAAAAGATATTTACATAGTCTAAGAGTACTTCCCCACAAAAAAATACTTACTAATTACATAGGAAAAAATAGTAACTCACAGTGGAGAAGCCTGGCAGACATACTTTAACCAAGTTAGAATCTCCAGTAATTGAAACAAATGTACATCATTTGACTCTGATACAATGATGGAAAGGAACGCATCGTCAATTCTGGGGCATTCTTGGCAATAATACCACAAAATAACCAGAATCAAAACAGGAGACATCAGACAAACCCAAATTGAGGGACATTTTATAAAATAACTGGCCTTTTTTCTTCCAAACTGTCAATGGCAAGAAAGATAAAGGCCATTCCAGACTCAAGGAGATTAGAGAAAAATGACAACTAAATGCAACACATGATCCAAGATTTTCTTTTACTAAAAAGAAAAGTTTTGAGACAAGGAGGGAAAAATGAATAAGCTCTATAGATTGGCTAATAGTATTGAATCAATGTTAACTGCCTGATTTTGATCATTATACTGTGGTATGTAAGAAAGTGGTTCTGTCTTTAGGACACTGAAGTTTTTAGGGATAAAAAAGCATCAAGACTGCAATGTACTTCAAAAGATTTAAAATATTATATAAATATACACATGCATATATAAACATACACACAGGAACAGAGGAATGGGGGAGAGAAAGAGAGAATAAAGCTAGTGTGGTAAAAAATTAACATTTAGAGAATTTAGGTGAAAGCATGTATTATTTTGAACTACTCTTGCAACCTTATTTTTTTGTTTTTGTTTTTGAGACAGAGTCTCGCTTCGTTGCCCAGGCTAGAGTGAGTGCCGTGGCATCAGCCTAGCTCACAGCAACCTCAATCTCCTGGGCTCAAGCAATCCTTCTGCCTCAGCCTCCCGGGTAGCTGGGACTACAGGCATATGCCATCATGCCCGGCTAATTTTTTCTATATATATATTAGTTGGCCAATTAATTTCTTTCTATTTATAGTAGAGACGGGGGTCTCGCTCTTGCTCAGGCTGGTTTTGAACTCCTGACCTCGAGCAATCCGCCCACCTCAGCCTCCCAGAGTGCTAGGATTACAGGCGTGAACCACCGCGCCCGGCCTGTTTTCTTCTTTTAACTTGCTGATATTTTCTGATTTTTCTCCTTCAGATAAAAAGATAACTGCAAGCTCCTCTGGGAGGTCTTTCCTGATTCCTCCACAGTCAGCCTCTCCCTCTGCAGGCTTCCAGCTGCCTCCTCAAAGCACATGTGCAGCCCTAGTCAGTTCTTCCCTCTCCTGCTAACCCTGCTGAATGCAGAAGTGCCCCCAAGGAAGCCTGTTCCTGGTTTCTACCAGCTGACTGCCCGGTGGGGCCTGTCTCGGGAATCATGTCTAGCTGGTTCCTGCTCTATAGCCCCTGGCCAGATACTCAGTAAAATCGCCAATGACTGACCACCAACTGGGAATGAACAGGCATCTAATAAGCGACCATTTAACCACATCCACAGGTACCTGGACACTATCCAAAGGGTAATAATTCATGTTCCGTTGTCAGCTTAGAATACAGGCTCAGGTGAAGAGCCACTTAAGCTTCCAGAAATTATTTGGGAGAAAAATCATACAAAGGTAGCTTATCACCTGTAATATCTGTGGCTAACAGACTGGAGATTGTTAATTTATAAGATGATAAACTTCAAAATTATCCCAACATCAGCTAGATCGGTGCCACAGGTGGCCTCTCCCAGCATAAATTTATAGTTCAAACATTCAGGTGTAGGAATATAGAAAAGGGGAGAACAGATTTGATAAAAGTAGCCACGTGAGAACAGACTTGGTAATTTTAGGTGACATCAGTCACACTAAAGCTAAATGCTTGTCGGTGAGGGATGAAGTAAAAGACTCTTCATTTTTGGTTGGGGGTTAAGCTGAGTGGCCACAAATCTTTTCTAGAGTGCTGTGTTTTCACATGCACGAGCAGAAGTCTGTTCATTAATATGAAAGGTATTAAGTCCAAACCTTATTAAAATGGATCCTTTTATATGATTCCTTGCACTTGCCAGGAATACCCCAGAGTGATATTTAAAACATTTCCTTACTACAAAAACAAAACAAACAAAAAACCAAAACACCACAGCACTGTGAGTCATCTCTCGTCTAAGCAAACCAGGGCCCAAGCAGCCTGTAGGCCAATAGCCTATTTGGCTAATAGACAATAAAAACTGACGATAAAAACAAATTAGAAACCTTCCAAATATCACAATTTTGGAACTCCAGTTCCAGTTAATGTAGTAGGTACAATCCGGCCTGTCTCTCCCACTGAATGCTGCTGTCAAATCTGGAAACAGTGCAAGGAGCAGTTATTCCAGGACTCTGAAAAATAAACAGGAGTAGGCAGATGGGGAAAAGGACCAGAATTCAAAGCACCACTGAATCAACAGTCAGGTTACTATTTTTCCTCCAGTATTCTCCAGCTCAGATTCATAGGCAGCCTCAACCCCAGAAAAGAGAACCAAGTGCAGACAGAGAGATTCCAGGACAAACCCTCTAGTTCTGGCTGGGGAGTGGGCAAGGGGATTCCTAACACTCATAGATATTGGGGACAATCCTGGTTTTTATTTATTTTTTTATTTTCTTCCTTCATTCTCCCTTATATTCCAGACCCCAGGCAATCCTAAAGTGGCAGTGGAAGATGCAGCTGCAGACTGAAGATGCCCCAAACTCTGAAGGAACAGATTCAGAGGAACTAGAGTTCCAAGAGGACAAGTGAACCCCCTTCCCATTGCTTTTTTCCCTGTCTTCCTATCATGTGGCCTAGGACATGGACAAAGTTATGGCAAGTGTACAACAGTGTAGCTAAAGTGCCAGCTTTTAGGAAATAGAACTAAAAGGAGGAGTTTTAACTATTAGCAAGTACCAAGCAGTTAGCAAAAAGAGAAAGAAAACCCATAAAGTTCCATAAATACCTGTTATAAACCAAAAAAATCAAACCCATAAAGTTTACAAACTCCTGGGCTCACTACCAGCTGTACATAAGTGGATCTGACCCTAAACAGAACACTTAAGGACTCTCAACTATGGGACAGGTCACCACCCAGGTCCCAGACTGGCCACTGGGTGGCATGCGTGAAGGAAAGATCCAAAGAGTACTGCAAAGGCTTTGAAATCGAACGGACACTGAATCTTCAACCCACAGAATGCTGGTCAGAACCTGCCATCTGAATCCAACCAGGCTGACTGCCTTCTAAAAGAAAACAAAAATCAGCATTCTTCATAGGACTTAAACAAGACCAGAGTCTCATAACAATCAAATGTCCATGATATAACTCAAAATTATTTGACACAAAAAGAACCAGGAAAATCTCAGTTGACATGGAAAAAGGCAATTAACAGATGCCAATGCCAAGATGACACAGTTGTTGGGATTATCAGATAATAAATCTAAATCAGCTATAATAAAATAATCCAAGGATACACATTCTTAAAACAAATGGAAAGAAAGTCTCCGTAAAGAAATGGAAGATATGGAACACATGGGAGAAAATCTTTACAATCTGAGAATACTTCTTCAATATGACATCGGAAGCATAATCCATAAGAAAAAAAGTTGATAAATTGAATTTCACTGGTGTTAACCTCAGTGAAATAAAAGCCTACATTCACACAAAAATTGTATATGAATGTTTACACGCGCTCCGCTCCATTCATAATTACCAAAAACTGCAAACAACTCAAATGTCCTTCAACAAGAGAATGAGTAAAGAAATGGTGGTAAGTACCTACAACGGAAAACTATTCAGCAATAAAAAAGGAATGAACTGTTGATAAAATACAACATGAATGAATCTCCAGTGCATTATACTGAAAGACAGTCTCACAAGTACATACTATATGATTCCATTTTTATGACATTCTATAAAACACAAAACTATAGTAATGAGAAACAGATGAGTAGTAGCCAAGAAATGGATGTAACTACAAAGAAAAAGAAGAGGAAGTTTTGCAGGTTGATAAAACTGTTCTGTATCCTAATTATGGTAGTGGCTACACAGAGAACTATACACCAAAAAAAGTCAATTTACTATCTGCTAATTTTAAAAACACAGCACGTAGGCCGGGCGCAGTGGCTCAAGCCTGTAATCCTAGCTCTCTGGGAGGCCGAGGTGGGCGGATCGTTTGAGCTCAAGAGTTCGAGACCAGCCTGAGCAAGAGCGAGACCCCATCTCTACTATAAATAGAAAGAAATTAATTGGCCAACTAATATATATAGAAAAAATTAGCCAGGCATGGTGGCACATGCCTGTAGTCCCAGCTACTTGTGAGGCTGAGACAGCAGGATTGCTTGAGCCCAGGAGTTTGAGGTTGCTGTGAGCTAGGCTGACGCCACGGCACTCACTCTAGCCTGGGCAATAAAGTGAGACTCTGTCTCAAAAAAAAAAAAAAAAAAAAAACACAGCACGTGGAGACCACCAACATCCTTGGCATGTGCCCAAACCTCTATAACTCAAACATTTGCCAGTTTTGTGCTCTCAGAAAGAAAATGTAGCGCATTCCCTTATTAGGTTTTTTGTTTAATTAAAAACCATATGACAAATTCTGAATTAGCTTTAGTTATTTCTTCCAGATTCAAAACTGAGAATAAAGCCTTCAATTTTGCCACTCACTCATGAAACAAAACAAAATATAATGTGAAGAATGAATTTTAAAATGGCAACCAAAACAAAAGACAGAATCCAGCCGACAAGGCCAACCAGTGAGGATGAAGCATAACATTCAGACATTGGCTCTATACTTACAATTTGTGCAACTTTTCTATATGTGTACTGTTCTTCCATAAAAAGTTCTTAAAAGCAATAATGTAAACCTATAATTCCAAAAATCATTCGATGTCATATCCAAAAGCAAGTTATAGACCAGCATGTGTAATATCCCATTTTTACAAGTATGCACACATGGGAAAAAAGTCTAGAACGATATTGACCCAAATGTTAACAGAAGTCCTCTCTAGCTGATGAGAACACAAGTTATTTTTACTTTTTATTTCATTTTTCTACAGTAGTCTGATTTTTTTAAAAAATGGACATAAATACTTTTACAATCAGAAAATATGTTTTTTCCCATTTTGGAAGATAGTATTCAAGTTAAAAATCAGACATTTATATTACAAATGTATGTACAACTTGACTATAAGCTCCTTGACACAAGGGAGGTTGGTAAGTACCAGATTCCCAAAAGACACTTCCAGATGTGTGGCTGGAAAATGAGGAGTAGAAATAGGGAAGACTTCTCAGAGAGAAGTGGTAACTTCAGGAGTCTCCAAATAAAGAGAGGGATTAGGAATCAGGGAAGTGGCAAAGGTGGCTGGATGGAAGGAGGCCTATGAATGCAGGTAAAGAGGCAGAGGGCTCCTGAGATGGATCAGTGGGCCTAGGGGAGGCAGACAATTTGGAAGAGGTGTGAAGGAAAAGGGCAGAGCTTGTGATGGAGACAGTAACAGTGGTTTCATAGGAAAAGGTCAGTTGCTCATCGACCCCTTCTAGATCTAACTGCTCCATCTCTCTCCCCTCGCTTGTCCTCCCTCCCTCTCATCCCCAAGGGAAGTGACTTTTACTTAGGCTGTTCCTCGCACAGGGGGCCATGCTCAGGACCCTGCGTGCACAAGGGGATGGACACCTGACCCAAGGGCGCCAGCCCACAGGCTGGCCAGGCATCTTAACTTGGCCTAGCTGAGAAAGCTCCACCCAAAGAGACAGTCAGATGCTCTCTGGAATTTAACCACAACCAGCAAGTTAGCATCAGAGAGAGCAGACAGATCCGTGATGAACATTTCAAATGTATAATCAGCATGCATTTATAATATACATATTTCAGAAAACATAATGCCTGCAAATTTGCTAAGCATTCTTTTATCATTCCTCAACCCTTAAGAGTTGCTTTTTGGGGTTATGCTATTATTTACACAAGTTACCTAAGTGTACACATTGCAGATTCTGAATATTGTACTATACTCTTGTGCAACTACTTAACAGTGAAATGTGGTTTGTTCCATTGGGCCTCTTAATATGACATTCCTTAAAGCAAGAGATTGTGTTTCCCACTGCAAACGAGCTAGGCAGCAATGTTTTTTAACATACTCCTTGCAGTCTATTTACTTTAAAATATATTTAATAGTATCTTCCTCAGCCAGTTTTCTCTTCTTGGCAGCAACCAAACAGAGGATTTGCATTTTATTGAGAACACCACCTTCCTTTTCAATGGTTTACAACTTCCCCTGAGGTTCTTAACTGGTCTCTCATGGGATTCTTTCTTTCTTTTTATTTATTTATTTTTTTGAGACAGAGTCTCACTCTGTTGCCCAGGCTAGAGCAACCTCAAACTCCTGGGCTCAAGAAATCCTTCTGCCTCAGCCTCCTGAGTAGCTGGGACTACAGGCATGCGTCATCATGCCTGGCTAATATTTTCTATATATTTTTAGTTGGTCAATTAATTTCTTTCTATTTTTAGTAGAGATGGGATCTTGCTCTTGCTCAGGGTGGTCTTGAACTCCTGACCTCGACCGATCCTCCCGCCTCAGGCTCCCAGAGTGCTAGGATTACAGGCGTGAGCCACCGCGCCTGGCCGCTCATGGGATTCTTTCAGGTCAGTGGTGGCCGGGCCTTTGCGACCTAAGACAGACAAAATGCCATATGCAGCCCTCCACAGTGGGGCCAATGCCCTTGTACCCCACCAGCCAGTTTTTGTCCCCAAAGCACTCAATGCTCGTAAGCCCCTGCACGCCTGATGGACCTATCCCCTTCCATAAGCTAGCAGGACACTAAGCGCTTGGCTGGCCGCAGGCTAGAGTGGGGCCAACACGGAGCTGGGCAGAACCAAGTCCTCTCTCGGGGTGATTACAGGTCACAGTCTGGTCTGTGAAGGGCAGACATGGGCCCTTGGGAGCCACAGACTGTCCTGCACCAGGCAGACTGAAAGAAAAGCTGAGTCCCTTTGGGTGAAGCACTGCCTCAAGTCAAACCTCCAAGATTCATGAGGCCCAGCTGCTTGCCCTCCCAGGGTTCCCTCAAAGGCCCGGATTACCAGTGGGTCCTGCAGTGAACCCAAAAGAACCCATGTATCTATCTGCTCCTGGCAACTCACACCAACACTGCGGGGCGGGCATGGCCCCAGAACAGCCCAGCCAGTTGCAAAGGCCCCTCCGTGCACACAGCCGGACGGGAACAAGTGGAGTGCAAACGCTAATGACTCTCTGCATCCACCTCCACTACCCATCACACAACATCGACTGCCTGACAGATACTCCGATAACTGGGTTCTGAGCACAACCGAGAGTTTTTCATTTCAATAAAAGCTCTTGTTGAAATGAGTCAGCAGGTTACCTGTTTATTTGTATTTAGTCAGTCATTTGGTAAAGAATACATCACCTACACACCTCACAGAGGACCATACAAAATGCTGAAAGGCACTGCATAGTCTTCATGCAAAACAATTCTGTTTAAAATAGTATATCTGGAAAATGTTTAAAGTTTACATTTTTGCTTTATTTAGTCTTACTTTAAAATACACTCTCCTATCTAGCTTAGTATCACAGTTAAGCCATGTATCCAAAATGGGTTTCCTTGCTGGACATGGTGGCATGAGCCTATAGTCCCAGCTACTTGGGAGGCTGTGGTGGGAGGATCACTTGAGGCTGGAAGTTTGAGGCTATGGTGCACTATGATTGCATTTGTGGAAAAAAAAAACCTCATTTCCTGATTAAATAATTAAGACATAAGATTAAATAATTAAGACATAAGACATAAAATTAAATAATTAAGACATAAGCTATATAGCACCTTTACGCCAATAAGAAACAGACCCCGGTCTGGGTGGGAACTTAGCTTGGCGAGGTGACAGCAAATTAAAAATGGCACCTCTTCTGGGCTGATGAACTGGGAACAGGCAACCCCTCCTCCCAGTGGACACTGTCCAGTGCCAGGGCATAGGGCTTGGCAAGCAGAGCACACAAGCTGGATCTCAGCCTCCCTCGCTCTCTCAGCTTGGTAGTCCCTGGGCTGCTGTTGGTCTGGGCCCCCAAAGTCCCAGACCAAGAGCTGAAGCTTTTCCAAAGCATCCAGTGAAGGTGAGGCATGGGCACGAGCAGCCCTCTCCAGCTACCCTCCCAAGTCAGCGCCGGGCAGCACACCAACAGTGACACCCTCACCACCGCCTCCAATGTCACACACCGCAGGAGCATGCAAACGGCCATGGAGGATTATCCACCTGTTTCCCCAGCTTCAGCTCTAAGGCGATATTCTAAGAGGAATATAGACAAGTTTGCTGGCAAATTATCCTGATCTCATTTTACTGCTATAGGAATTAAGGAACTAAAAGGCAGAATTATATCCAACACCAGGGTTTTGTTACAGTCCAAACCTTAGGGCTCCTAAGCATGCTGCCTGCCCCAGTACGTTCGCTTGGCCTGGGCTGGTTAAATACCTGCCCTTTAAATAGATCACAAAGATCTAGGTCGCTATGGTAGCACAGGAAAAAAAAAAAAGAAAAAACGGAAAAGAAGAAAAATAAATAGATCACAAAGAGTTTGTCATAGTCTTTTCTAAACTACTATCCTAAGAAAATGCCTAAGGCTCTTCACAATTCATCTGTTTCCCCCCAGAATCATATGATGGATAAGAAAAATGATCAAAATTCACAGAACTGTCCCACATCTGGCTTCAAGGAAAGGATCAAACCTCCGCCCCTACAGCAGCAGCAGCAGCAAAGCACAGGGAAAGAATGGGAGACTGAGGCTCAAGTTCCAGAGCCACCAACACACCAGGTAGCACAGGCAAGTCACAGCTTCTCTAAGGGTCAGATTCCTCACCCATAAACAAGGAAGGGGCATGCATGGATGGCCACAGATCCCTTTGAGTATAAAACTCTTGAATTGTTCACTGTTTTGAGCCACTGTGAAGCTCCATTATTGATTTATCCCATGCATTCACCTTCAACATGAATGAGTTGTTTTTCTTTTCTTCCTGGATTTGGGACTTGTTCCAAAATCACCATCAAGCTGAACTTGGATGAGCTGGCAATTGCTTACCAAGCAGCTAAGGGTTCACTGTGAGCACTGAACAGAAGAAAACAGGGTCTCTGCCATGCAGATGCTTATAAAGTTATTACAATAGAACATAAGTATTCCTCATTATTCAAATCTATTCGGAAAGCCAGTGTCCAGAGAGTGAGGGGCATATATAATGTGAGCTAGTTTATAATGAAGCTTCATCACAGGACATCACAGGACACAGGACATCAATCAGAGCAAAGAAAAACCAATGAGGCCGGGCATGGTAGAACCAGCAGGAAGAGGGGTGGGGACGAAGGAAACACAGGGCACTGCCTCACCCAGCTCACTCCCTAACGGGATGTCTCCAGGCTTATTACTAGGAGGTAACAAGGAGCTTCCAGCCAGGCTGAGGCTGGCAGAGTTTCATGGAGAGAATCTGAGTAGGAAAGTGACTGGACCAGAACCTGGCTAGATGAGGCGGGGACCCTTAGCGCCTTAACAGTAGCAACTAACGCTCACCAAGCGGGTCTCGTGGCCAGGCTCCCTGCTAAGCGCTTTCCATTCAATCCCACAGCAACCCTAAGGCGGCAGGTAACCCTCTCACCTGTACTCTCCTAGCCATTCTGGCCTGACGCAGGCCCTTAAAGGTCAGGCCGAGGCCGAAAGGGCATGGCCCTCAGTGTAGGTAACTGAGGTCTATTTTTTAAGAAGAAAAATGATCAGAGAAAAATGAGAACAACAACAGGGAAACAGAAGGTGGGGAGCAGGAGGCCATAAAGGATGCTCCTCCAGCACCCCAGGTATGCAGGGATCCCCATATTCAGGCAGGAGAAACAGAGGAAAGGGAGAGAAAGAAACAAATGAAATCGGGAGGCTCTAACACTTGGCTTGGATAAAAATCCAGCCCACTCAGCCCTCTCCCCCCATCTCAAGATAAACTGTGAAAGACTTTGACATGGACCAAGATGATTATGGAGTCTCTTCAGTGGAAAACTAGGCCTTGTCAGAACATAACTTTCCAAGTTATCTGATCCTACAGAATTTGTGCCTTTCATTATCTGTGAGCTATTTTCTAATTCTGTTAAGTTATACATGACTGACAGCAATGCAAATGATCCTTGTCTATAAATAGGCAAATGAATTCTGTCTGGTAGAGAGACAACTGATTCCTCTTCAAGCCAGAGTTGCATCTACTTGAAATTCATTTCATGGAAGATATGTATGCGTGTCTGCTCTTTGAATTTTCCTTTGAACAGGTTGTAACATCTTACTGGTTCCCTCATTGATTAATAAAATATTTTATATTTGTATGTGTTACAATTTTATCTTTAAAATATTACCATTTTTGCTGACTTGGTAGTAATATTCTCCAGGGATTAGGGAGTTGGGGGCATAAACCCAAAACTAATGGACACAGTGAGAATTGTAGAGGGGAAGGGCATGCCTCTAATCCTCACTTGGGTGAGGCAAAGACATGTCACCAAAATGTTTATACCCTCATAATATCCTGAAATAAAAATTTTAAAAAATTAAAAATTACCATTTAATACCCACAAATAAACTCCAAAAGGGTGCCAACGTCAGGTCAATAATTCTTCCAGTCCCCAACACTGTGAAGTCTGCTGGCAAACAAGAAGATAAATCGAAGGCCGGGCGCGGTGCCTCACGCCTGTAATCCCAGCACTCTGGGAGGCCGAGCCGGGCGGATCGCTCGAGCTCAGGAGTTCGAAACCAGCCTGAGCAAGAGCGAGACCCCATCTCTACTATAAATAGAAAGAAATTAATTGGCCAACTTATATAGAAAAAATTAGCCGGGCATGGTGGCACATGCCTGTAGTCCCAGCTACTCGGGAGGCTGAGGCAGGAGGATTGTTTGAGCCCAGGAGTTTGGGGTTGCTGTGAGCTAGGCTGACGCCACGGCACTCACTCTAGCCTGGGCAACAGAGTGAGACTCTGTCTCAAAAAAAAAAAAAAAAAAAAGGAAGATAAATCGAGTCTCAATCTTCACCTCTCTACCCCTCCTGCACCAAGAACATGGTCTCCAGCTTCCTCATGACTTTTCTTGGCTCTGACCTCAGCAATTCTAAATTCCGTTGATAATCCAAGGAGACAGAAGAGCTGAGGGGCCGCCCTTCTCCCCGGACTCTGGGAGATGAGACCCACGAATGGTACAAGAACTAGGAGCCAGGGGGATCTCTTGAGGCTGGCAGATGCACCAGGAACAGTGCCAGCAGAGGGGACAACAGAAGTGGATCGAGTCGCCATAGGATGGGACGGACGAGTGATGCTGGAACTATACTCATCATCTGCCTGATGCAGAAACAAAAGCTCACACAAGGGTTCCAAGTGTGGTCTCTGAAGGGAGACTGCACAGCTCCCCACTTACTAGTGAGTTACTCACCCCAATAAGCCTCTGTTTCCTCATCTGTAAAATGGGAACATTTGGTAGTATAAAACATTTAGCAACCTGGCACACAGTAATAATGCACCATAACATTAGTTTTAATATCACCTTTTTGATTGAGAAATGAGTTTAACGTATTGTAAAATAAAAACAAGAAATATAATAAAACATAAATACTACCTGTTAACTCTCTCCCATGTGTCATTTCCTTTCCATCCAAACTGCCAAAAGACCAGTTGGGCCTTTTCTCACCTGATCTACTCAAAGTCTCTTGCTGCCATACTCTCACCCTTCTCAAAGTCATTCCTCACACCTTCTAACCCAGCCACACCCAATAGAAATATGTGAGCCACACATTCAACTCAAAGTTTTCTAATAGCCATATTTTACAAAGTAAAAAGAAACAGGGGAATTAATTTGAATCGTATGCTTTATTTAACCCAATATATCCCAAATATTATCATTTCAATATGCAATCAATACAAAAAAAGCATTAGATATTTCACATTGTTTTTTCCTAATAAACCTTCAAAATTCAGCATGTATTTTATGCTTATGCACATCTCAATTTATACCAGCCACCTTTCAAGTGCTCCCTCCCCATCTCTTTCAGAAAATCCAAATTCATGAGCGTAACAAACCAGGCCCCTCCCCAACACCTAACCATGTTCCCATCCGTCCCTTCCCTGACTCTGCCTGGTGAACCACAGCTGATTTGCCTCTTCCCACCCCTTCCAGGGCTTGACTCCCAGCACCTGGGATATTCCTCTGCCACAGGACACACACCCTATTCCAGGCACTGGCCACGCAACATCTCTTGGTAAGGGGCCCCGTTCCCACAAGGCCACGGGTACTTCCCTGCCAAGCCCACTGTCCCCAGGCCTCTATCAGAGCATTTAATTCAGATTGTCCAAATTGTCCAAGGGTTCTGTCCACCCCAAAGCCACACACCCAAGACATCTGTGAACTCCTCGGAGGCATGGATTTTTGTCCTATTTATGTATATGTAAATACATTAATTTAGACATATATAAATAGGACCTTTAGTCCAATTTATATTTCAGTGCCCAGCCTAGGCACTCAAATATATACAAAGTATGGATCCTTTTTTTTCCAAAGGGGCGGACAGCTTTGTGCAGTGGCAGTCAATCGTAGCCAATGAGGTTCATCTGAGGCTTGATTATTACTAATTGAAGGGGTGGATATGTTACAATTTTTACTGACATCTAGTTACTGATCTTGATTAAACTCCCAAGTTATTTAGCCAACTCTTAATCTCAAATTATACATATTTATAGGGTTTGGCCTGAAAATGAGTGAGAGAAAGTAGACAAGCCAAAGAAGCAATCACCTCTGGAAGAGCCATTGTTCCTGGGGTTTCTTTTCCCCCCACTGGCACAAAAATCTTTTAGCCTTAAACTGTTTTTCATAGCTGTGCTGGAATAAACGGGAAACCACAAAAATGAAGGCTTCCTTCCACTGGGACAGTCATCAAATCACAGTGGCAATGAAGAGACCATCCAGAACTGTCCACATTTGATTAAACGCTGAATACTTTAAGTGTTTATTAACTCAATTCCCAAATTTAACTAATCATCTGAAATTTTCAGCAACAAAATTCTGGATTACAGGATTTCTCAGAGCCCTCGCTAGCCTTCACTGAAGATCTCTGGCCTCTCCCTCTTCAGGCCCCATGGAACTGCTGCTCTTTTATTTTAATCAGAAAGCTTTACAAAAACAACCACTATGGCCCTCAGCCTCAATCCCAGTGGGGACTTTTTTTTTTTTTTTTAACATGTAAAGTGTCTCCTCTAAGGGTTCTCAGAAGATTCTGATGTTGGCAGATATGAGTAACTCTCTGTCTGAATATGTTAATCAGAAAGCAGACAAGTTCAATAATAATTACAGAATCCCTGGTTTTCATTTTACACTTTTCTAAGCAAAGGCTTGGCAAAGCCTCTTATGGTTTCCCCAACTTTTACAAAAATCTGTCTCCTAAGCAAAAGCTTCTGTTTCCTAGTAGCAGTAGATACTCTTTTAAAACTTAAAGTTAAAAAAAGAAAAAGTAATTACAATGGCATTTTACTTCCATACTTTCTCCCCAGTATTTTCCACTTAGAACGGAGTCCAGTAATTTATTTATAAACATGTAATTACTTTTCCCTTATGGATTCCATGTTTTTAAAAACACTGACCTTATAAACTATGTTAATAATCTACAATTTTTCTTTTATTAAATATGCATTACACTCAACTGTTTATCTTGCTACGTGCCAGGTATCGGTTTAGACATTGGGGATTCAGCAGGGAACCTGAACTCAAAGTCTCTGCTCTCATGGAGTTGACATTCCAGCCAGTTGGGAAATGCTATGAAGAATAAAGCAGAGGAGGGGTGGAGGAACATCATGTTTTAGATGGGGTGGTCAGGGAAAGTCTCTTTTGAGCAGAAATCCAAAGAACAGAGCCAAGTGGGCATTTTCAGGAAGTGGGTGAGAGATGGTAGAATAAACCCCAAGTGCAAAGATGAAGGCAGGAGTACATTAATCAAAACAGTAATCCAGGCCAGGCGCGTAATCCAGGCCACGCCTGTAATCCTAGCACTCTGGCAGCCTGAGGTGGGCGGATTGCTCGAGGTCAGGAGTTCAAAACCAGCCTGAGCAAGAGCGAGACCCCCGTCTCCATTATAAATAGAAAGAAATTAATTGGCCAACTAATATATATAGAAAAAATGAGCCGGGCATGGTGGCGCATGCCTGGAGTCCCAGCTACTCAGGAGGCTGAGGCTGGAGGATTGCTTGAGCCCAGGAGTTTGAGGTTGCTGTGAGCTAGGCTGACGCCACGGCACTCACTCTAGCCTGGGCAACAAAGCGAGACTCTGTCTCAAAAAAAAAAAAAAAAAAAAAAAAAAATCCAGTGGAAAAGGTAAGAAATTTGCTTCCTTTGGCCTAATGTGATTTATATTAGACTTTTTGAAATATAATTACTACCCTACCCCTCATTGTGTCAGTCTCCCATTACTACCTTAACAAACTCTAGGAGTCCCAGGGGAACCCGCTCTGAAAACCAGTAATGGACTCCATCATTTTAGGTAAGGACATAAAGCCACACATGAGAGGCCTCGGGATGAAGACTGAGCCCCCCTTTAATGGAGAATTATTCACGCAAAACCCTCCCCTATCAAGAAGTGAAACTGCTTAAAAATAAGAATTTCCAAATACTAAAAAAGGCAAAAACTTCCAAGGAGGTCACTTTCTGAATTCTGTACCCTTCAACTCATCTGCCCTGCCCTCGCTCTAGAGCCCTGGACCGCTTCAAACTGAGTTCATAGTTTCAATTGGCTCTTTGCAGCCACAGGAGACGCTGAGGCCACTGCTGGGCAGGGGTGACTTGCCCTCTACCTCTCCCAGTCTGTCCCTCCTCCTTCCTGGCCCCCCCGACGTCCCACCTTGCTCATGAATCCAAATCCCATCTCATCTCACCCTGCTTACTACTTTTCTTGCACATACAGAGCCTGTCCACCAGGAATCATCCTGTTTTCCAAACAAAAATATCAGGACACATTGTGAGTACATGGGATTTGTTATATGAAATGGTGTAATTTCAATGCTTGGCATGTTTCATAATTTAAAGCAAAATCATTTCTTTTAAAGTTAGGATATTTTCATTTCTCATGAAAGCTGTATTTTGTTTTTTGTTTTTTTTTTAAGTTAGGATATACTTATGCATGGTCTGATGAGGCAGCACAAGAAATTACTGGTCCGGGAAATTTGATTATATGTGACCACAGCTACAGGCCTGCTGTATACTCTAACAAGTAACTTTATTTTCCAAAGAAATCTGATATCAGGCCGGGCGCGGTGGCTCACCCCTGTAATCCTAGCTCTGGGAGGCCGAGGTGGGCGGATCATTTGAGCTCAGGAGTTCGAGACCAGCCTGAGCAAGAGTGAGACCCCATCTCTACTATAAACGGAAAGAAATTAATTGGCCAACTAATATATATAGAAAAAAAATTAGCCGGGCATGGTGGCGCATGCCTGTAGTCCCAGCTACTCGGGAGGCTGAGGCAGCAGGATCGCTTGAGCCCAGGAGTTTGAGGTTGCTGTGAGCTAGGCTGACGCCACGGCACTCGCTCTAGCCTGGGC
>VSMD01092248.1:0-26870 GCA_008750895.1 Mirza zaza | reverse complement strand
TTTTTGCGACAGAGTCTCACTTTATTGCCCAGGCTAGAGTGAGTGCCGTGGCATCAGCCTAGCTCACAGCAACCTCAAACTCCTGGGCTCAAGCAATCCTGCTGCCTCAGCCTCCCAAGCAACTGGGACTACAGGCATGCGCCACCATGCCCGGCTAATTTTTTTTTTTTCTATATATATTAGTTGGCCAATTAATTTCTTTCTGTTTATAGTAGAGATGAGGTCTCGCTCTTGCTCAGGCTGGTCTCGAACTCCTGAGCTCAAAGGATCCGCCCACCTCGGCCTCCCAGAGAGCTAGGATTACAGGCGTGAGCCACCGCGCCCGGCCGAGTTGTTACATTTTATTTTATTTTTATTTAATTTTTTAAAGAGATAGGGTCTTGCTATGTTGCCTAGGCTGGTCTCAGTGATCCTCCCACCTCAGCCTCGCAAGCAGCTGCAACTACATGCACGCAACATCGCACTCGGCTCAAGTTATTACATTTTGAAAACATAGGCTCGGATAAGATAAAAATTGTCTATGATCTGTAAGTCTCTGGAGTTTCAGAAACATGAAAAACCAGCTTCCACTATGGTGGCTGAAATATGTATTTGTGACAGATCTTCCTTAAAAAAATAATACATGATTAATTTGGATCTAATCTGTAGTTATAATCTCAACATTAACAAAAATTATTATTATATTATGCTTAAACTAGGTCTTCTAGCATCTCAGCTTTCTCCATAATTTTTTTTTCTCTTCACGGATCAAGCTAAATTTATATTAAATGGGAAAAAATGATCACTTATAATTAGACTACTCAGCATCAGAAATGATACCATCGTCAAGTAATCTATAGTGGTTTCCCAGTTGATGAATTAAATATGACTCAAGGTGTCCTTTTATAGCTTAAAACTTTATCCTTTCAGATGGCTCAAACAATGTAGGGAATGGCAGGCTATTAAGCACTTTTGTCTACCATCTTTGGAAAGCCACGTCAAAGCTGTGTTTTTGTCCTTTTTTTGGTCTTTTTCTTGATTCTTCTGGGTCAGGATGAGTGCAATCATTGTCAGGGTTTTTCCTAAACCCATATCATCCGCTGGAAAATAAAAGCAAAATTAAGAGTTAATTACCCGGGACAAAGAATCCACCCAACTTCAAGAGAAGAAACCACTGGCAGACATTTACCCCTTGTTCTCTCTACTGTTAGTGCCATTCCAGTCACTTTTTATTTTTATTTTTTTTTTTTGGAGATAGGGTCTTTGTTTCCTGGGCCAGAATGCAGTGATGTCATCATAGTTCACTGCAACCTCAAACTCCTGGGGTCAAGTTATCGTCCTGCCTTGGCCTCCCAAGTAGCTGGGATTACAAGCACCTGTCACCAAACCCAGCTAATTTTTCTATTTTTTTATAGAGCTGGGGGGTCTCACTAGATTGTTCAGGCTGGTCTCGAACTTCTGGCCTCAAGCAATCCTCTTGCCCTGGCCTCCCAAAGTACTAGGATTACAGGTGTGAGCTACCATGCCCAGTCCCAGTCATTATTCTGTGCCAACCTGAATGGTTCCTTCATCTCCCTGATTAAAATGAACTCTAGCTCTTGCTATTTATCGAGACCTACTCAATGACATTTGCTACAACTTTTGTTAAAATTTAAACTTATAACTTGGATCTTATTCTAGTCTCCATGTAACATTATTACTTGTCTAATGTGCACTGATTAATGTCTATTTCAGTTTGATGACAGTGCCTGTTCTTTTAATCTCTTACCTCTAAAAGCAAAAAAAGTCCAGTAGGTAGATATATCCTACTATTTACTGGTGCTACCACATTTCTGGAGTTAAAGAGCTAACTCAAAACAGTCTTCCATTCCTTTAACTTATTCATCAAAGAAGGATATAAATCAACATTCCGTGGGTATTATCACAGTGTCAGTCCCTGAGCTTACCTAATTTACAATTCGGACCCCATAGAGTACTATTATCCTCATTTTAACAGATTACAACACTGAAGATCAGCCATCAGGCTACTAAGCCCATTCAAAGTAATCGCTCTGACATAGCAGAACTGAAAGGTCAGAGCACAGGCTCCGATTCAAACCCTGGCTCTGCCACTGTGCGGAGTTCACAAATCAGGCCTGTAGGTCCATCTGCTACCCTTTGAAAGGCCTACTCACAAGGATGGCCCTTGGCCAGCATCTGGGAACTCAGATTTAGAGAGGGTTCTCACCGTTTCAGAACTGGTAAGAGTGGCTCACTCTGCTTAAACTGTTTGCACAAGCAATATGGTTTATGTTGTACACCTGCTTTCCTTCTGGGAGTACGAGATTTGGTGCATACCAAGCTAAAGGTGCCTACATAAGCAGCCCCCAATAAAATTCCCTGGGCACTGAATCTCTAGCAAGCTTCCTTGGTTGGAAATGTTTTATAACTGTTGTCACAACTCACTGCTGGAAGAATTAAGTATGCCCCATGTGACTCTACTGGGTAAGGACTTGGTAGCTTGCTCCTGGTTTCCCCTGGATTTTGTCCCATGTATCTTTTCCTTTTGCTGATTTTGATTTGCATCCTTTCACTGTAATAAATCAGAGCTGTGAGCATGACTATATGCTTTGAGTCCTACTAACACATTATTGAACCTGGAAGTGGTCTTGGGGACCCCCAACACAGTCACTTACTAGCCATAGTGGACATCTGTCATGTTTTCTAAAAGTTGAGCACCTCGGAAAAGTTTAGCCTGACAAGTCCCAAAGCTGAGCAAAAAACTTGCTTTCTAGGCCCTGTTGCAGCTTAGGCACTGGCAACATGAGCAGGCTCTATACATCGGATGTACTCACATAAGACTTTCATTCAAGTGTAACCAACTCTCTAGAAAAGAGACTCCCTATGCAATCCTTTCTGCAGGAAGTGGTGGAGACAGACACTTCTGACTTTGGGGTGGCACTGGTGCCACTAGTGCTTGGTGGAGCAAAGAAGTTGTGACACTTTCCACAGAACACCCTGTCTGTGACTTAGCTGTGGCCACTGCTCCTGGAAATTTGGCCTCTAGCCTGGCATTCCACATCTCCCAGAGATTCCAGGGGCCACCAAAGAATAAACTCCTCCTCTGCTTAATTACCCAGAGTCAGCTTCTTCCGTTTGCAAGCAACACCTCTGATCCTACAGTAAGTTGAGTAAGTTGCTTAACATTTCTGTCTCAGTTTCCTTCCCTGTAAAATGGGGAATTATAGCACCAACCTCACAGAGTTGTTGAGAGGACTCAATGAAACAACATGATACATTTAAGGACAATGCCTGAGCATTCCATAAATGTTGGCTTTTATCACTATACCAAACTTACCCAGAATTCCTCCTTGCGGCTTCTGACTTTCCCGCCACAGTAACCAAGCTAGTGCCTGCTTCTGGTGCGGTAGCAGAGGCACCTGACAAAGGTAATAATGAAATATTAAGTAAATTACCTGATCCTGGCTACATGAACTCTACACTTCACTCTTTTATCTTCTGCAACTGATCTCAATATTCTAGGTGTCTTTATATAAACTGCTTGTTTCACCTTGAAATTCTTAACTGCGTCCTCTCACCTAGGGTAACCACACCGTGTCCTGGTCCACCTGAGTTTATGTGTTGGTTTATGTCTCATGTTCTATTAAGAACCGCTCCTCCCCCCAGTGAGAGCCCTGGTTTGTCTGCTTAATCAAAGCCATTTTTACTGCTTGCAACCGAGACCTCTGACTGCTCACCCTCCTTTTACCAGCCATTCCATTGGCCTTTCCTTATCTCTTCAGTTTGCCTCTCCTCTCTGCAGCCAACGTCCCAGCCTCATTGCTAGTCATAAATTTCAATAGCCCTCTAACTGGAGAACCCCTTCTAGTCCTGTTGTATTCCAGTTTATCTTATACTCTATGAGAAAAACTAATCTTCCTTAGCCATCCCTGCTCAAATGCTAGTGATTCCATACCATCTCCTGAGCTATTCGAGTTTAATCCTTCACCAATGCCACACTACACACCAAGCCAGTCCTCCTCCTCCTCAGTAACATCACCTGCTACTCCCAGCTCAGGTACCAACGACACCTGATCATCACGTATCACTGCCAACCTCTACATTTTCCCTCTAACCACTACTCCCTCTAATTGCGGCATTTGGTTTCTATCCTATCTGCTATCTTAAGGCTTGCAGTTTCTTTCAGGTACAAAGCAGGTGGGCAACAAATAAGTACTGACCTAGAGCAATGCTTCCCTTAATTTGAATCCCTTCTGTACTTTGTATACAGTCTATAGTACATTACAAGGCACTTCTTATCTTTGCCTTGAAGTCATTTTCTAATTGTTTTATATATGTTGTATATGCACTTCCACTCCAATTAGTTCATTAAAAGCAGCAATTCTTTTGCATTCTTGTGGCCAAGTAGATCTGTCACTGCTATAGAAATATATAACTTTATGGCTTTTTTAAAAAGGGTTGTTTTTGTTGTTGTTTGCACTGCTAATTACAAGAGGAGAAAATATTGCAAGCATCTATCTGTAGGAAAGATATATCAACCAGCACTCTGCCAGACACTTCCACAGTGGTCTCTGTGTTCAGGGCCATTGGACCACTGCCATGGGAGACTCCGTACAATGAGCCTTCCCTGCTCACCTTCAACCCAGCAGGATCTTCTGCCACAGCTGTCTCACCAGGACGTGACTCAAGGGAGCGATGCAGCTCATCAATGGCTTCACTTGTGACCTGCCACACTGCGTGAAGGCAATTTTGGTTTGTAGTGCCTGCATAGAAACAGGTATTATGTAAAGATGTCACAAGTATTATATCCTGGCCAGCACTGCAAAAAAGCAATTAAATTATTTGCCAGATGATGGCTCTGTGTTGACTAAAAATCCTTATGTCTGGATTCACCTAGTCTCACAGGCTCCTCTGTCCCCATTCTGTTTTTTCGTTTTTTTAAATCACATAAATAATTATTATAATATAGGACAAAATAATAAAAAGTATAATGAAACAGAGAACCCATGATATTTCTGGTAGGTTTTTTTTCCCCCCAGCTTTGAAGAGATGGCCAAGAAAAAGGCAACATCATCCAGTGTTTTAGGAAGAAAAGATCCCATCCCTGGAGTTGGATGCAGAGAAGGAAAGTGAGAGATGTAAAAGGCCGAGCTAGAAGCAGTCTGTGGACACTTAGGTAGACAGGGAAAAGACAGGCCCTAAACTGCAGAGCATGAGCTGACTGTACACTGCACTGGGAAATACTCAAGATCAGCCCACGCACCGTACTCAGGAAGCTCTACGAAGTTACTTAACGACTACAGGCACCTAAGCTGTTTGCAATTTTAGAGATAAAGCATCCCAAATAAGAAGTTTCTAGACAAATGAAAGCTATTTAAATGTTTTAAAATGAAAACTTATTTTAACAGAATTCTTCCCAAAACATATTACATGCTCTTATACCTTAATAACCCAATTTAATTTTTCTCTAGGTGATTTGAGCACCGTTACAATTACTGAATGATGCTGTAACATGATGACGTTCTCAAAAGGCCTCCTGAGCAGCCAAGACTGTGATGCTACTTGAACAAGTGTGTTTCCTCTTCTCATTCAGAGTGGGCTCAGTTTCAAATGGCACTGTGTGTGTTTCTTAGCTCCCTTGTTAACTATTCTCTGCAACTTTCTACAGCTTTAACAGTTGCCAATTGGGAGAAAACTGGTTTTAGCTTTCCTAGTCACCATGAGCAAACCTGGGCTCCTGTCTCCTCACCAGCAAGCCAATCAATTCTATTATATATCTAGGGCTCTACTTGGAATTTTCGTTCTGCAGTTACTTCCAAATTCAAAGTTGTCTGGGAAGTTCAGGATATTCACATTTAGCTAACTAGGGTACTACTGCTCTCTGTGGGTCTGTTAGTCATGGGTCTTGACTCATGTCACGCCTGTGCTCTGCCTTAACACACACATGGGAAGAAATAAGAATGCATCTGCTTGTCTACCGACCTCACAATGATATGAGCTAGCATCTTCATTCACAAACACTGACTGGACGACTGCTGTGTGCCCGCCACTGGGCTGACTAATCAGCACAGCGGTGTGAACAAGGGAAATACAGCCTCTGCCCGCAAAGAGAGCTAAGTAACACTGTGCAAAGCTCTACTGAGCACCATGATCTTTATCACAGGGGCAACTTACAACCTGAGAATGGCTTCTCCCTCCACATGGGCACAAAGCCATCTATGTTATCCATCCCCCTTATCAGCAGGAGATACATTTCAGGACCCCCAGTAGATGCCTAAAACTGTGGACAGTACCAAACCCCACATATATTATGTTTTCTCTTATACACACACACTTATGATAAACTGTAATTTGTACATTAGGCACAATAACAGATTAACTACAGCAATAATAAAACAGAATAATTGTAATAGTATACTATAATAAAAGTTATGTGAATGTGGTCTCTTGCTCTCAAAATATTTTACCGAACTCACCTATTTTTGGACCATGGGCAACCATGGTAACTGAAATTGCAGATCATAGGGGACTACTGTACTAGGTAGTGCTTAACTCACAGCTGTAGCTACTCACAGCAGGGCCAGGCCCCTGGACCTTACCTCCGACAGTCACCTGGCAGGCAGCCTTCAGTCCCAGGGAACCCGCAGGCTGGGCAGCATGACCCGGAAGGGGTTGGGGAGACACCAGGTGGGGAGGGCCAGTGGCAGTTTTGGTGGAGTTACTCTGTCGTGGTACTTCCGTGTTACTCTCCTCATTAGTTCCTGCTCAACGAGGGGTAGAACAGATTAAAATTCAGCAAACTGAAGGGACTGTTTGTGTGGAGGGGAGTCAAAAGAAACTGTGGATCATTCCATTCCAATAACTGGGAGGGCTTCCTAGACAATGTAGCTCTTTAACTGCTGCTTAAACTATGGGAAAGAGCACTTAGTCCACAGGAAATAGGACAAAGTTTTTATAAATCATCAGTGTAATTTAAAAGAAAGCTCAGGATAAAATAATAAAATAGAAAGGTGAATGAATCAACACATTCTTTATCTAAATGGCTTCCCAAAGTCTCTTGTGACGTTCACGCAAGCCCTGAGCTCTGAGGCACAAACTACTTCACCTGGGTCCGGCGAGAGGGCGAGAGCACCCAGCGCTTCCTCCAACACCTGGATTTGCTCGAACAACTTCTGGCCCTTGTCGGGAAGAGCGTGGATGTTCACCGATGCCAGTGTGCTCTGAAAAACAGATCCTATCGAGTGGATCTCTTGTCTCAAGTTTTAGAGGGATAGTCTCCTATTAAAACTAGCCTAAAATGCCAAAACTCTAAAATTATGGTCTTTTAACTATGTGCATGAAAAGAGGACTTTCTTTTTTTTAACCCAGTTGGCTTACCAATCCTGAAAATATTAACATAAGCATAGGAAAACACAGAAAACATCCACCTACAAAACCTTCACATGAGCCTATTTAACTCTTCTGTGGGGGTCTCATATCTGCCCATAGGAAGCAGCGCTCTGACCTTAAGAACAAAACGCAAGTCAATGGTTACCTTCTTTTGTTTCAGTTGTGTTGTAAGGTACACACGTCGGGCTGCTGGGTCTGAGGGTTCTGCCTTCTTGGAAATGCCTGAGGTAGGAGATGTTTTTCTTTGCATACTTTGATCAGGCAATTGAAGGTTCTCCTTCTTATTGGAGTCCGCAGTTGAGTCAAAGAGCAGGGGACTTCCAGGATTAGAGGAAACAAAAATGACATCATCTTCCTCGCTGTCACTACTGCTTGTGGCAGCTTCACGCCTCTCGCCTGGGGAAAGTCCTGGTGCTGCTGGGGACGGCCATGCCACCGGTCCTTTGGAAGCAGGTATGCCGAGAGCCTCCGACTGTGCCTGGAAATGGCCCTGGGCTGGCCTTTTCTGGATGGTCTGTGTGCCTGGGGCAGGCTTGGCCTTGGTTTCTTCAGCCTCCCAGATCTTGAGGTGCTCCTTGCTGAGAGGTCCCCCCTTTTGGGGCTTGCTTACTGGGTTCTGACTGTGAACTTTTTGAGGCAAAGGCTGGGTTTCCTTTTCTCTCAGAGGTTTTGACTCTCTTTGGACATCTTGACTCTTACCATTTGATTTCTCCTGAAGAGACGTAGATGATCTCAACTCATTACCATGGCGCTGTTTAGATTCATTTTCAGAAAAGTCTCTCTTGTGTGTCCCTTCAGTCTCCTTTGCTTCACACCGAAACTCTGCCCTCTCCTGTTGCTGCTTCTCTGGAACTACAGATTGTTTTTTCTTTATCACCCGGACAGAAGAGAGCTCCTTCCCCATCTGGCAGTTAGAGTCAGGATTCTGTTCCTTCTTGTGGTCCGAGAGCTGATCGCCCTTTTCCTTTTTCTTCTTATCAGCCATCTTTTCCTCACCTTCGCCTTTGATGAGCTGTTTCCAGAGACCTGGGTCTTGATTCTTGTCAAGTACCTTGAATGGGTTTCTCAGCTGGCTGGAAGGATGACGGAATGACTCAGATGCATGCTGAGACTTACTGGTTACAGAATGTTCTTTGGAATTAGGATCCTAAAGACAAATGAAAATAATCTTAACATAAAATTCTAATGCAACCTTCACATCTAGAATGTTTTTTCTTTTTCTTGTTTCTTCTTTAAAGATACCAGCCACAAATAGAATGTCTTTTCTCAGAGGAAATGGAAACAGAGTAAAAGAAGTCCAGTATCTTTAAACATTCCTGGTATCAGTTCTGTATCTAGAGAAGACAATGTGCCAAACGCACCAACTACATGTTTTAACAGCCCTTTTATTTATTTATTTATTTTTTGAGACAGAGTCTCACTTTGTTGCTCAGGCTAGAGTAAGTGCCGTGACGTCAGCCTAGCTCACAGCAACCTCAATCTCCTGGGCTCAAGTGAACCTGCTGCCTCAGCCTCCCGAGTAGCAGGGATTACAGGCATGCGCCACCATGCCCAGCTAATTTTTTTTTTTTTTTGTATATATATTTTTAGTTGGTCAATTAATTTCTTTCTATTTTTAGTAGAGACGGGGTCTCACTCAGGCTGGTTTCGAACTCCCAACCTTGAGCAATCCGCCAGCCTGGGCCTCCCAGAGTGCTAGGATTACAGGCATGAGCCACCACACCCGGCCTTAACAGCCCTTTTAATACTTGGTTCCTTCTTTTTCCAAGTTCTCGCTTATCCAGGCCTCAAGGAAAAGTAGTGACCAAACTAAAGTGCTTTTACAATCACAATGGCCACAATGTATACTTTTCAGGAAAAACTATTCTCTTGAGATGGACTTTTCCCAAAAGCTAAACATGGTCCTACTATGCTTGCTTTGATTTTGGCTCTAGGAAGATCTCACTGCAGAAATCTAGAATCTTAAGTTGAAGTCATAACACTACCAAAACAAGTCTTGTCACCTGCCTAGGTCTAGCTCCTCATATAGTGAATACTTGTAGGGCTTCTCCTAGTTCTAACATTCTAGTAGCTTATGAATTATACTTACTGTATACCGATATCAAGCAGATAGTGGTCTATAAAAAGATACTGAAGTTAGTCAAGGAAATCTAATTTTCTCCTAAATAGGAGAATACTATTACACTTAAGACATCACAAACTATTTAAGTGAAATAGGAAGCAAGTAATTAAATATTGACTATAACTAAATGGTCCTTTGAATTAAAAGTTCAAACAGGACCAGTCTTGCTTAAAGAAAACTATCTTCCAGAAACAGTTTGATAAAGGCTAATCAGTTTATGTGGACATCAAGGTCTTTTCAGGCTATGCTGCATATTAAACAGTCTTAACATAGCAGGTTTGAAAACAGATGGATAATTCCTACCTGCCATGGAACACTTCCACACCAGTATTTCCCCTCTGCCTTACTTCGGATGCATCGGAAGAACAATCTAATGAAGTATAAAACACAAATAATCAAGGCTGTGAAAATCCATTAAGACAAGAGATTAAGTTTATTTTCAATCTTAGAAAACACTGTGCAGTTCCTTGATATTAGCTTTCCAAGGTCACTTAAAACCAATTACTCTTGCACATACATTAAAAAATTCCTTACTGCACAGGACATTTATAAAGGCTCAGAATTCAAAGAATAAAGATGTTATGATATCCAAAAGTGTGCGCAGGCCGCGCGCAGTGGCTCATGCCTGTAATCCTAGCACTCTGGGAGGCCGAGGCAGGTGGATCGCTCAAGGTTAGGAGTTCAAAACCAGCCTGAGCAAGAGCGAGACCCCGTCTCTATTAAAGATAGAAAGAAATTAATTGGCCAACTAAAAATATATAGAAAAAATTAGCCGGGCATGGTGGCGCATGCCTGTAAGTCCCAGCTACTCAGGAGGCTGAGGCAGAAGGACCACTTGAGCCGAGGAGTTTGAGGTTGCTGTGAGCTAGGCTGATGCCACGGCACTCTAACCCAGGCAACAGAGTGAGACTCTGTCACCAAAAAAAAAAAAAAAAATTCCTTACTGCACAGGACGTTTAGAAAGGCTTGGAATTCAAAGAATAAAGATGTTATGATATCAAAAAGTGTGCACAGTTTACTCCTTTTGCTCTGTAAAGCATGACAGGAATGGAAACACCACTCAGCAATGGCTACTAACATCAGAAAAAGAGATACTCAGACATCACATGTCCCTGCAGGGAGGCCACAACACTAACTATAAAGTGCTCTTGCAAAAAAATCCAAAAACAACCAAGCCAAAACAAAACAAAGCAAATAAAAAACTAACCTGAATCTGGTCAAACCTCTATATCCAATTATCAATTTACAGCAAATAGAAACAATAGAGGAACATGTAAAACTAGACCATGGGGAATATAATCTGCAAAATCTTGGCTGGGAAATGCCACAGGACAAACAACCTGAATCCTTCAACAAATAGATTACAAGAGAGAAAAAAAGTTAAGAAGACGTATTAATCAATTCCAATTTGTGGACCTTATTTGGATCCTGATTTAAACAAACAAAAACTACTAAAAAACCTACTTAAGACATTTATGAAGTTACAGGAAATTTGTATATTAACTGGTATATAAAGAGTCCTAATCTTTTAGAGCTACATACTAAAATATTTACAGATGAAATTATGTTATCTGGGATTTGTTTCAAAATACAGCAGAAGTTACAGGTGAAGTAGGTAGGGTATCTGGAATAAGATTAGCCATGAGTTGGTAATTGCTAAAATTCTTATGCTACATTATCCTATCCTACTTTTGTATATACTTACAATCTTCCATTAAAAAAAGACTGAAAACAGACTTATCCTAGCGCAAGATAGTCCCAGCACACACAAACATAGCCCATACTCCACCTATCCAGACATGGCTGCACTATTCCATTCCCTAACTAAGCCATGTACTCTCCAGACTACTGGACCTTGCATGTGTAGCTTTCTCCACCCAGAGGATATCCTCTCTATCTCTATTTGTCCACCATCTCCACCATCTTCTCCACCTGTTGATGTCCTACTAGTCCCTCAAGGCCCAGCTCAAGTCATACCTCCTTTGCAAAGTTTTCCCACACTTCCTTCCCTGTTCATCTATTGAACTGCTATCAGTTTTTTTATTGGCCATACAACACAGGGGGCCATGGCTGAAAGGCCAGTCAAATGCTGGTGGTGCCATCTAGTGTTTAATTTAGAGAACTGCACACAAATGCAGCTACCCTGCTAGGTGTGAAAAATGGACATCTTCCAACCTAGGTTTACACCTACCTCCCTTCCATTACTCTGCCTCTGTCTCCTAGCTATGTTAAGCAAAACATAATGGTATTAATTAGAGGATGTAAAAATACTCCAGTTCTTGAAAAGAAAACCCAGTTTGAAGAACAGAAAGGCTGTACTCCCTGACCTCATTCTCCAGAGTACAGGGGTTCCAGCTAAATGCCCTTAATGTCTGCTAAGGAACTCATCATCCATACACAGGCTTATCTATTTCTATTTAAATTATCAGCCTGCACCACCTAACAGGGTACTTGTTTTTTGTTTGTTTGCTGTTGTCTTTTAATTTGTTGTGTGTCGAGAACTGTCTTTTATTTGTCCTAAAACAACCTTTTAAAAGTTCTAATAAGTACCTCCTATTAATAGTGTTCTAGATTTGGGCCGAAAGAAATAAATTTAGTAAACTTTTTTTTCCTGTTTTAAAGTAATGATCACCTCTCAGCCTCATCTACGTAGTACGAAGAATGTCAATAATAAGTTCTCAAAATTCTGTCTCCAGCCAGATCTTTCTTCAGAGCTGCACACTGATTTTCTAGCCAGTCTCCCATACACATGAGACATGATTAGTCCAAAGTTGTGTTAGCCACACATTCCAATCCTCTATTAACATTACCGTTCCTTCCTTCTCTTGCATAATGTAAATGCATTACCCAGAACCCTCAACTTAGCAAACATTTCCCTGCTGAGCCCTGGCAATGTGTCAAACACCAGACTAAGTGCGTCACACCTATTATCTCTGTGAATCCTCCAGCCCAAGGAAGTTGGGGCCACCATGATCACTATTTCAGATGAGAAAGTGGAGGAATAAACACACCGATATGCCCTACCAGAAAATACGTCTCATTAATTCTTTCAGCAAGTTTTCTCCATTCTAACTGTACCCAACTCCACTGCAACAGCCTCAATTCAAGCCCATCATCTTTCATCTAAGAGAAAGCAGGTATGTATGGAAGCAGCTGGATCTAGGATCAAATCCCAGCAATACCACTTCAAACCATGGGACTTCAAATTCCTTTTCTGACCTCTCTCAAGGGTAGTTTCCTTATATGTCTGTAAAACAGGAATATGGAAACTTATCACAACAGATTATATGAAGATAAGAGATAATGAACATACCATATAGTAGGAGTTCAATAGTAGCTTATTATTTCTGTGGTCTCCTTGACTCCACTATCTTTACTTTCTATCTAGCCTCTATACTTCTTCTTTAATGGAAATTGGATCAAAAATCCTTCAGTGACTTCCCACCTCCTTCAAAAAGTGTTTCTGTATGGTAGAGGTCCCCCAGTAGTATGTAAATTGTTTTAAGTGTCAAGAAGACACAATAAATTTATGCAATAAAGGATTACCAGCCACACTGTACCAGCAAAAAAACAATCCAAAAATGAAATTTAAAAATATTCCCTTTATAATAGCATTGAAAAATATAAACACTGAGGAATAAATTTAACAAAAGGTATATAGGAACTCTATAATGAAAATTATTAAACAATGTTGAGAGACATTTATAAAGTCATAAATAAATGAACCATGTTCATGGATAAGAACACTCAATGTTTTCTTTTTCTTTTCTTTTTTTGTTTTTAAAAACAGGGTCCCACTCTATTGCCCAGGCTGGAGTGCAGTGGTGTGACCACAGCTCACTGCAGCTTCCAATTCCTTGGTTCAAGCAATCCTCCCTCCTCAGTCTCCCGAGTAGCTGTGATTATAGGCCTGAGCTACTGTAGCCAGAGAGACTCAATGTTGATGAAAGTTCTCCAAATTGATCTATGTAAATTTAATGCAATCCCAACAGGGTTTTCTATGGAAATTAGAAAAGCTGATTCTATGTGTTATAAGAAAACACAAAGATCCCAACACAATCTTGAAAAAGAATAAAGTTGGAAGACTCATACTATTTTATGTGATTAATAATGGAAGGATAGGCAAATGGATCAGTGGAACAGATTAGCAACTCCAGAAATAGACCCACAATATTGGATCAACTGATTTTTTACAAAGATGCCAAGCATTTCAATGGGGAAAGGAAAATCTCAAAACACAGTGTTAAAACAATTGGTTAACCTATGAAAAAAACAAATGAACCACCACCTCATACAGTATTCAAAATTAATTTGAGGTAGACCATAGCTCTAAATGAAAAAGCTGTTTTTCAAAAACAAAAAAAGCTATAAGGCTTCTAGAAGACCCTTTGGAGATATTTGTGATCTTGGAAAGCTATAAGGCTTCTAGAAGTCCCTTTGGAGATATTTGTGATCTTGGGATAGACAAAGATTTCTCAAAGACAAAAATTACAAACCACAAAAAAAAAATAATAAATTGGGCTTCATAAAAATCAAAAACTTCTCCTTTTCAAAAACCAGTTAAGAAAATGAAAACCACAGGCTAGGAGAAAATATTCACAACACAAATATCTGCCAAAGAACTTGTATAGAGACTACAGAAAGAACACTTCCAACTCAATAAAAAGACAAAAATTTAAAAACAAGCAAAAAATCCTATTTATGTAACAATTTTGAAATGACAAAATTTTAGAAATAAAGAACAGATTCACGGTTTTCAGGGGCGAAGAAGGTGTGGTTATGACAGGGCAACAGGAGGGATCCCATGATAATGGAACTGCTCAGTATCTTGACTGTAAGGGCCAATACATGAATGTCTACATGTGTATAAAATTGTATAGAACTAAGTACATACACACACAAATTAGTAAAAGTAGAGCTATCTTTACCAATAAAATCAGTGGATGGTACCAAAGTTAACACTCTATTTGTTGATTATACTAAGTTTTGCAAATGTCACCATTAGAGGAAAGTGGGTCAAGTCCACAGGGGATCCTCTCTGTAGTATGTCTTACAACTGCTTGTGAATGTGAATCTAAAATTACCCTATAAAAACTTCAATTACAAAATGGGCAAAAGACTTAAACAGATATTTCAAGATTTTCTCATGGCAAATAAGCACATGAAACAAACAGTGGTACATTTATAAATGGAATTCGACTCAGCAATAAAAAGGATGAATTACTGATACACATGACACAGATAAATTGCACAGGCATTGTTAAGAAGTCAGGCTCAAAAGAGTACATACACTATTATTTCATGTATATGAAGTTCAAGAACAAGCAAAACATTTAAAGTGATAAAAATCAAAACAGTGATTGCTGATGGGGGGCTCAGGGATGGGAGGGGCAGAATTAACTGGAGGAAGATATATGGCTCTTACTGTGGTGATATTTTGCCTTGGATCTTGCTTATATGGACAGGTGTATGCATTTCTCAAAACTCATCTGGTTGAACTCTCAAAATCTGTGCATCTTATTATATGATATATAAAAATTGTGAGGATAATACTCCACTGCCTTTATTTTGGGGGGTACAATCTAGAATATATAATTCTGAGGTACACAGAATACCATACAAAGACTATCACATCCTGGCCCCTACCTTCCTGGCCAGCCTTATCTCCTGAAGTCTCCGCTTAAACAACATGCTAAACTGTTACCAAACCAAATGGTTGCAATTCCTGAAAATACCACGTTACTTCACGCCTCAGTACCCTAATGCAACGTATTAACCCATTAAATATGAGTCCTCTCTAATATTAGTGAATTCCTACTTATCTTGCAATACTCGCGACAAATATCATCTCCCACCTATACAGAGCTTCTCTGCCCTTCCCAAATTCCCACATAAAGGGAAACTATCATTTATTAAGTACTAAACATACACTAGACATTTTTACACATTACCTTGTTCTAGTACCACAATTAGAAAGTTGACCAGTTAGTAGCTATTGGTGGGCTGATGTTATTGGCTACTTGAGAATTGGAGAGGGATGATGGTGGAGCTGTTTACCTGGAAATTCACCAGAGGTCAACCTTCTCAGATGAACTAGTTACTCACAATTAGGGTGTGACAGCCCAGAAGATACTCAATACATATATAGAAATACTGTTTGTTTTTTAATAATGACTTTTAAAAACAAACCTAAAACATAGGTTTTATGGCTGCAACTCTTTGAGGAAAAAAAAAGGAAGTACATTTAGATGTTCCTTTTGTACACTTACCTGTATTCTTTCTTGCCCTCTGGCAAAAGCAAGCCCTGAAGCTCTACCACAAAATCCTCATGCAATAAACAATGAGAAACAGGAATGCTAGAAAAAGGAATTGAAAACATTTTAAGAGTAAAGAAATGGAGGTCAACATCCTAAATCAAATCAAAACTATGTGTCCACTAGGTTTGAAATTTCCACACATTGTTCTACATGAATTCCTGTGGGGAATTAGGTTTCATCTTTTCCTACTCCCTCAAATAAAGAATGACAATACATTTTTCTTGATGACTCCAAAGTTTGAAACTACACTGTGCTATGTGTGAAACCCCTAGGAATGAATGAAGTCTCTAAGGCTGGCTGTGAGGCACTATATCAACTTTTCCCAGCTTCTTCCAACATCCTTTCTCTTTAACAACCTGTCAATTGTCACTTAGTGTTACTCGCATACCTGCTTCTAACAATGCGTTCTAATAATTTGTTTCTTGCCTGGCATAAGTTTTTTAACCACCCCCTCCCAAGTTATCATGAAACAATTTAAATATATATAACAATTGAGGGAAACATGTTGAGTGAAGTTCTAAAGTACTAACCTATGACTTGTAGTACTTCTTTGGCTTATATTCTAGTTATCAAACATATTCCAAATAAACCGAATTTATCAAATAATTGTCTTCAAGTATTTTACTAGTTTGTATAGCGATGTTTATATAAATGGGATTCTATATAAGAGCATGTTTCTCTTAATATAAAACCAAATCTTATTCAACATTAATGCTTTTCTAGTACCAACATCCATTATGTACTTTACACATAATATGGAGAAAAATAACTACTCTATGAAGTTCAGCTGAATAGAAAGCAGAAAAAAATGTTTAACGATATAGTTTGAAATTCACATATAAAATATAGAAATTTGGTATTGTGAAAGTATTATTAACACAAGAAGTATTAACTTTTCTCACTGTAGAGAAAATGTTTTACATTTTTGGGTCTCGAATTTCAAGTCTGTAAAACCAGAGTTCTAAATCAGATCTCAGATGTTTCTTTCAGCACTAATCCCTAAAGTAAGACTTCGTTGGATTATCAATATCACCATTTAGATACAGAGAATCCTTTTTTTTTTTTTAAAGGCTAACACAATGTAAGTGTTTTGAACACAAACATTTAAAAACAAGACAGGCCTAAATCTAGTACAAAACAAGATCAAATTATTTTCTACTATACCTGCTGTGTGTCCTCTTTCTTTAAAGAGGGAGGGAGGCTGTCCCAGCAGGAGAAGGGAGTGGCTAAGGCCTGACAGGCAAATATAAACCCAGACGTGGAAAACACTAGAAGGATCCAGATGTACCAGGATCCTCCGTGTTACAGGCGGGGGAATCGGTGGCCCAGAGAGGGAAAGTAACCAGCCTCGGGTCACACAGCCAGAATAGCCCTGGGATTACCAACTGCTTAAAGGAGCCTGACACCGCAGACCAGGACCCCACCATTCCTAGTCCCTGTGGCGCCGGAGCGCGGAGCCCGCAGCCCCTCTCGGGAGGCCCTGGGCGGCCACAGGGACTCGTGCCCAGCTCGAGACCTACTCAGTGGCCCGCACGAAGCCGCACACGTCCGCCCGGCACACGTAGAAGCTCTTTCCTTTATTCGGGCCATCGCGGACACCGGTCTTCAGAAGGCAGAAAGTCCCTGCGAAGACAGTAAAGTCAACAACGATTACACCACGCTACATCGACGGGCCTCCGTGGAACCTAAGACCCGGGCCACTCACCGTGCTCGGGGCACCTAACCACTTCCATCCCGCTCCTGCTCCCTTCTTCCGCGAGCCCCGCCCCCAACTTCTGCTTCCGCCTTTTACTCCGCCCCTCTTCATTCAGCAACCAATCATGATTCACCTTCTGTGGTCTTCGCCCACATAGCTGTTATCAGCCAATCATATGGGGAGTTTGCTCACCTCCAACCAATCACAGCCACCCTCAGGCTTGGCGGGCGCCAAAATCAAATACGAAGCGAGTGGGCGTGGAGAACCTGGCATTTGCTGGGGGGGGCGTGGCTGAGGGGGGAGGGTAGCTGAGAGGCCGGCGAGTTTCCGGAGGAAGGGAAGAGGGTGGGGCGAGCGTGTGGCCGAGGCGGCCCTAGAGGGAGCGCGAGTTCCAAGGTTCTGAGAGCCTCTCTGCGCGGGGGCCTGGCCCAGGCGCGCTCTGGCCTTGCGCTCGGCCGCTGGGCCGGGGAGGCCTGGAGAAGCCGCCGCTGCTGGCCGAGCGACGGGAGCGGGGGCGACCGGGGCGCGGCGCTTTGGAAAGGCCGTAATAGGGCAGGCGCAAGGATTTCTCTGAGACCCACAACAATTCTTTAAATTTGCCTTGTACTTCAGGCTTCACAGAGTGCTTCCACACACACGTCTCTCCTCACTAAACAACCTGGGGGAAACGGCAGCGTTTTATGGGTGATCCCGAGCGTCCTAAAAGTTTGAGAGGCTCCCCAAGGTCAAAGAGTTAGTGCGGGGGCGATCTGTGGGCAGGGCACAGGTCTCCATTCCAGGTTCAGTGCCATGTGGCGGGCGCAGCTGCCTCCTGTTTTGCACTGGACGTTCTCTAGGCTGTCTTAGCGAGGAAGCCCTGAGTTGTCAGTGTCAAAGGAGAAACAAGGCGGAGGCGGGGGGGGGGGGGAGATAGATTACCCTTGGTGCAGGCGAATTTTACTTTATATATATTTTGTATTGTCAAACTTTTCCTACTGATATGCTTTTGTGTTTTTAAGATCAAGGATGAAGTTAAATGAAAGGGAACTGTATTTGAAATTTCAATCAAATCTATTAACAAAAAGGGAGAAGTAGCTATCAGATTTATTGCAACAGAGATGGCTTCATATTACAGCTACTGAGGACCATATGTCCCAGGCATATGGTGTGGCACCTGCAACTGTTCTTATGGGGGCAGTAGAACAGAAAATCTGTAATGTCTAGGAAATCTGGGCTATACGATAAATGTAAATGTTATGGGGGTCCAGAGGAGGGGAGACAAACCGAGGTACCATTTATTAATTAAACAGTACTTATTACATAGGTTTTTTTGCATGCCCAATGTGGATTAGGTGCCTCAGAATTATAAAATTCATTTATTCACACACAAAATTTTATACAACTATTCTAATCAAAAGGAGCTCACTCAATATTTGGAGGAGACTGAACTAGCACATATAGAACACTTAAATAACAATATAAAACAGCATTTAAATGTCAAAATGGGTAGAATTAGCAGTAACTCTCTAGGGAAAGAGAAAGATGTATCTGGAATTTCAAAAGTGGAATTAGTTTATACCTAACTACCCTTCTGAAACTTAGATAAATTTAGACATAAGACAGGAGCAAAAAAATAAATAGGTAGAGCCATATTCATTATTCCCAAATTGTAATTCTTGCAACTGAGAGATTTTTATGTACATGTTTGATAGGTGCTGTATTGGGAGAAGTATACTATGAATACTGGATTTGCAGGGAAAGGAGCATGATATTTAATTCTTTCTTGAATAATATCATATTGAAACAAGACACAATCAGGGCCTCTTAAATATTCCATTAAGGAAGAAGTTCTTCCCCTACAAGTACCCAAGCTACTATCTTAAGTCAAACCCCATGAAAATATGCACAGCCAAATTATAAAAAGGGGAAATAGTTCTTCTATAAATTTGGGATATGCTAGATCAAAATGTTTAGTCCCTAAACAACTAATCCCACCCCATCACATTTATAAGAGTGAAAAAAACAAGTTTGACATTGGGTGAAAGAGGGTCATAACTAGAAACATTTTTTAAATTAATTTTTATGCCTATTGACTTAAACTATAATGAATTATACAATATATACTTTTTAAGATACATGCATACATTAGTGGTATGTGTATTACTTTTTATTCTTAATTTATATTTATATTTTAAGTTTTATTCTTAATTAGCCTGGAGAGACCTGTTGGGGTGGGGAACTTGCAGCCTCAAGGCCACATGTGGCCCTCCAGATCCCCAGGTGTGGCCCGTCGAATCCAGACTGAACAGAACGAATCCCTGCACACTACCTTAGAGAGCCACGCCTAAAACTTTGGAACCAGATAGGGTCCATAGATTAACTTTTTTCCTGGCTCAAAGTCACAAAGCTGACACCAGCAGATCAGGGACTGGAAGCCACGTGTCCAGACTTTCAATCCAGTTCTTACCACTACAGTATTTTTATAAAGCATATTTAGTGATTCAGATATTTAACCCATACATTGATAAGCATTAGGTGTTCGTTGTAGTATACAGACACATCTCAACAAATCCAAGATTAAAAACAAAACAAAAAAAACTCAAGTCCTACCATTTTATAAATGATCACTAGGTAGCAGCATAGTAACACAAAAACTAACCAGAAGGCCCACCCTCTTCTGCTGTTTCATTCTTTTTGTTTAAAGATATGTAATGGTAAATCAATTTCATTTCATTTTGTGCCTTTCAAATATATGACTATTTTAAACTTTCCCTTTGACATAGGCACGGTCAGGATGATATTATAGTGAGAACAAATCTGGTTATAATTTGAAAAGCCAAGAGACTTTACAAATTATTTTGTTGTATCAATATTTTGCAGTATTAGATTCCAAATTTCACTATTCTTAAAATATTATTCCAAAAGCCAAAGCAAGCTCTTCTTCATATTTTTTTCTTCATTTGGTAAGTGTACAACAGTTTTTAGTGAATTTATAAAGTTGTGCCACCACTGCCACCATAATCTAGTTTTATAACACTTCTATCACCCAAAGACTTTCCTCAAATCTGTAGGTAGTCAATCCCTACTAACACCCTCAGCTCCAAAGCAACCACTGATATGCTTTCTATCTTTATAAATTTGCCTTTTCTGGACATTTCATATAAAAGAAGTCTTATAATATATAGGCTATTGCCTCTGTTTTCACTTACAGATGTTTTTGAGTTATATCATGTATTAGTATTTTACTATTTTTTATTGCTAAATTGTATTCCATTATATTCATTTAACAGTTAGTGGACATTTAAATCATTTTCCCTTTGGTGTTATCAGGAATAATACTGTTATGAACATTAACGTGAAAATCTTTATGTGAATGTTTATTCTAACTCCTCTTGGACAGATAACTGTAAGTAGAATTGGTGGGTCATATGGTGAGTTTATGTTTAACTTTTTAAGAAATTGCCAAACCATTTTCCTAAATGGTTGTACCACTTTGTATTCCCATGAGCAATGTGTGAGGGTTCCCAGTTCTCCACATCCTCACCAATACTTGTTATTGTCTGTCTTTTTTGTTACAGTCATTCTAGTAGGTATGAAGTGGTATCTCATTTATGTTTTAATTTGCATTTCCCTATTTATGTTGCACTCCTTTTCATGTGCTTTTTAGCCATGATCTCCCTCTTTTTAAATGGTCTTAAAAGTCTTTTTCCTTTAAAGGTTTGTATGGAAGTTAAACTAAAACCTAAATAAAAGTGACATTGTTATTAATCCAAGGAGATCAAGGAAATAGTAATGGTTTATATAATGTTAAATAACAAAATTGCTTATGTACTGTGGCTATAGTCATGTCAAAAATATTTTTACCCACAACAAATTATTAACTTTTAAAACTATGTATTGTATGATTCCATTTATATACCTCTGAGAGGTTGGGTTGGGAGATTGGTACAGATTTTATTTTCTACAACTAGAATGTATTGCTCTTATGATTTATTTATTTTTTATTTTTTTGAGATAGAGTCTCACTTTGTTAGAGTGAGTGCCGTGACATCAGCCTAGCTCACGGCAACCTCAATCTCCTGTGCTCAAGTGATCCTTCTCCCTCAGCCTCCCGACTAGCTGGGACTACAGGCATATGCCACCATGCCCAGCTAAGTTTTGGATATATAATTTCAGTTGGTCGATTAATTTCTTTCTATTTTTTTAGTAGAGATGGGGTCTCACTCAGGCTGATTTTGAACTCCTGACCCCGAGCAATCTGCCCGCCTCAGCTTCCCAGAGTGCTAGGATTATAGGTGTGAGCCACTGCTCCCAGCCAATTGCTCTTATGATTTAAAAAAACCAATAAAGACATTAAAAGCAGACACATAGGAAAAAAATAACAAAGAGAATGCACCAAAATAGTAATGCTTAAGGTAGTAGGATTATTGGTGGGTTTTTTCCCATTTTTTAAAATACAACATGTAATATTATTATACTGTGAACAGTAGAAGTAGTCATAGACCCCACGCCTCTGGACTTCCATCAAAACACCTGTTACACTTGCCTAGTTCTCAACCCAGCTATTTAAGCCTGACCTTCCTGTAATTAATCCTTTCTTTCCTTCATTTTCTTAATTCCCTCTGAAACCTCTTTTTGGTATCTAATTCAAATTTTATACCAAGCTATCTTTCCCCTTAACTCTACTCTAGTTATTCTGCTTAATTCTAACCTTACCCTTAACCCTCATTCCACATATTGCTAGAACACTGCTCATTTGTTTCCTGAAACCCTTTCTGTTTTACACATTCCAGATAATCTAGAGTCTCAAGACCACTTGGAGCTATGTGCTTGTTTCCTGGCAGTTGTCCTGAGCTGTATTTCTTCTGGAAGGCAACACATGGCACTAGGGTAGATTCCAGGTTCTCAAGTGGAGAATGAATACACTGCCCACGGCTCTGAAGATTTTTACATTGAAGTTTTTGAGCCTCCATAGATGCTGGGATCGTAGGGGCTGAGAAAGCTCTGGCAGAGTTCTGGCTAATTCTCCCTACTTTTCCTTTCTGAGTTAACCTGGGAGCCAGAACAGAGCAGCCTCTGTTTTATGCTGCAATGTTTTGGTACTAAAATGCTCTTAAAAGAACTCATCAACCTTTTTAAAACATGAATCAGATTCTGTTACTCCTCTGCTTAAACCTCCTCAGTGGCTTTCCATTAAACCTACAGAAAGAGGTTAAATCCTTCTCTTGGTCCATTTGGGCCTCATATGATCTGGCCCTGCCTCACCTACTGCCATTTTCCTCCTCATCTGCTGTGTTCTACAACCTCGACCTGCTTCCTGTTCCTCAGTATGCCAAGCTTTGTCTTGCCCTAAGGCCATTGTTCATATTCTGCTTTCTGCCTGGAAAGCTTTCCCCAGTTCTTTAAACCCTCCCCCCATCCTCCTGTGTGCCTCTGCAAGCATCACCTCAGTTACACTTGCCCTGACTACTTCCTCTACAGAGGTCTTTCCTCGTTCTCTCTCTCAGCACCCTGTTTTCTCCCTATATAACATTCAGTTTGTAGTTGTCTGTTTACTTTTTTGTCTGTCTGCTCCATAGGTGATACGTTTAAGTGCCAAGAGAACAGGAACTTATTTCTGCTTTGCTCACGCCTCACTGTAGACATAGCACATAGAAATTCAATATATATCTGTTACAGAGAATGAATAAAACTGTAGAGTGACTCAGCTTGGCTCATTCAAAGTAGAGGTTTAAAGAAAAAGAAAAAGAAACCAAACAGAAGGAACCCTAAAGCCAAACCCTTCCACAGCAGCCTTCATAGATTCAGCATAGAAACTTCCAGTTATAGCAAGTTCTCTATTTGAATATTTCAAAATGTCAGTTAATTCCAATGCATACTGAGCAGAAATCTTTCTGTCTGAACCGTCTACTTTCTTGTCATCTAGAGTAACACATAATATACCTAGTACTTTTTTACATCACTTTAAAATATTTGAGCATGGTTATTTTATCCTCTCCACACTTGACATACATTCTTTCCCTGAAGAAACTTTTCCAACTGCTCAATTCTTCTCTCCCCTCCAGATCCCCTCTCTAGTGTTTTTCAATAAATGTTTGCTTAATTTGAGGCATCTCAAATAGAATTCCATGTGAAAAATACCATGGGATAATTATCTCCTTTATTTTGGATATGAAAACTTTTTATATGCAATATATTATAAAACTACAAACATTTTTTTCTCTCTTTTTAAACAAATATGTCATGCTAGTAATTTATATCAAGTATGCAAGCAACTTTTCATTTTTCATTTATGAATTCATCTCCCCTACCTGGTGCATCTAACTGCTTCAACTTAACTAAGGATTCTATATTTCATTTTGTTAGTTTTGATCCATTATTCTAGCCTACCTAGATCTCTTTGAATTTTGTTCCTGTCAACTGACTTATGAGGGCTATCTCCTGGCTCTGTGTCAACTGAACACATGACAAGCCTGCTCCATTTACCTTCATCCAAGTTGCCAATAAAAATGCTGAACAAAGCAGAGCACTTTAGTACCACAAGGAGAGATCTCCTCCCGGTAAACACGGTGCCCTGGTCATCTTGCTTTGGGTATGGTCGTTCACTCCAGCATGGAGTCACACGATGTGCACGTGTTCCTCTCGTCCAAATGCCGTGCTGCAGTTCATGCATGCCTGGATCTATAGCTGGCCCTTGACTTATCAGCCTGCAAAGCACAGCAGAAAAGGAAGTGTGGTTAATCTGGCATGGCTTTGTCTTGGCCAGCAGCAGAGGAAGCAGCCTAGAGGCCTCAGGGGGATGTGGCTCTTCAGGACAAAGGCTCTTGCCTCACATTAGCTAGTGATTCATTCAGTCACACAATATCTGTCACATCTCCATTCTTGCCGAATCTGCCCCTCCTTCCTCTCCCTCTTGGTGCTCTCTCAAGGTGTACAGGCATTTGAAGGAAGGCTAGGAAGGTTCTAAGTGAGGGATTTCTATGGTCTCACAAGGAGAAGAGTAAGAGTTATCTCTTTTGATGATCTGAGGTAGCCTCCCTGGGTAGCGTGGTGCAGAAGCCAGGACATCCCATTCAAAAGATCTCGCTTTTCCCAGCAATGCTATTCCTTTTTAGTACTTTCTCACCCTCCCTTTTGGGCTGAACTTCCACCTTAGTGGAAGCTGACATGCCTATTTCCACACGCAGTAGACAGAACTTATTCCGCCTACCGTACCACAGAGACAGCGAGGCCTGGCCTTAGTGCTGTGGGGCAGGAGATGTGTGGTTCTTTGTGTGGTTTGTGGGCTTCTATTTCTGCTTTCTTACTCATATGTGCTAATTGCTAATTTCTTCCCTCCCATTCCTCTTTTTCTGCTGCTTTCCCCCACACCCTCCCCCTGGCCCTCCATGCTTCTCCTTCAGTCCAGGGCAGACAAAAACAGCATGAATGATCAGCTGTGGAGGATCAGTTGTCCAGGCTCTTTGCATTCCCACGCAGAGCTCTGCATGCATGTTTAAGCAATCCCTTTCCATCCTTACACTTTTTTATGGTAACACCATTCCTGCCACTTCTGTGATTACCTATTTCTGATGGAAGAGCTGGAGCATCGCTAAGTGGACGTGGGGAAATTCTACTGAATTCACTTGACTGGTTTTGCTCTTAAGTTGTATATCCTACCCAACTGTGCACATGTATGATAAAAAATATCAAACAGGTAGCAATCAAATAATCTACTCCATCTGAACCATGTTAGTGGACATGAAAAGCACACTTTGGATAGGTACAGCACAAACCACAGTTCCATTCATTAATTATGCTGTCAATTCAGCCTTGATCTGAATTGTATTTCCCATAATTCATATGTTGATGCCATAACCCCCAATGTGATGGGGCCTTTGGTAGATAATTAGGTTTAGATGAGGTCATGAGGGTGGGGCCCTTATAAGATGGGATTATTTCCCTTATAAGAGACACCAGTGACCTTTTCCTCTTTGCCATGTGAAGACACGGTGAGAAGGTGGCTTCTCTCCAAGCCAGGAAGAGAGCCGTCACCAGAAACCAAATCAGCTGGTGCCTTAATCTGAGACTTCTAGCCTCCAAAACCACACAAAAATAAATTTCTGTTGTTTTAGCCACCCTGTCTATAGTATTTTCTCAAGCTAATTATTTGCTATCTGCCATAATGTTTGTTTTCCAAATGTTCCATTTGCACTCAAATCTACAGGTAAATTGAATTAACTAATTGATACAGATATAAGGTACCACAGGATAGGAGTCTCTGGTGACTACATTTCTCATGAATTTCATATATTTATATATCGTCACTTGGAACTCCTAGATTAAACTATACTGGCTTCTCATTTAACTGTAAAGCACTCAGAAAATTTTATCCACATGTTCCTCTGTCCACATTGCCTTGATATCCTGACTCTTTCCAGAAACTGTACACTTAGCTATCCCTAAATTAGCATCTTGGATTGAGAACCCAAGCAATGATTCCATTTTGTTACAAAGCCCGTGTTTGCATTCGATTCCCAATTCTTGCACGCTCTACAGGCATGCTGAGAATTAGGAAGTGAAATGCAGGGATCTGGTTTCCTTTTCAGGAGTAGAAAGAACTAGAATGACTAGCTTGCCAATCATGATAAGGATGAGACCTAACATTTATGAGTTCTAACTCCTTGACATGTATATCTCATTTAATCCTCACAACGAACCCTGTGAAGTAATGGATATTGTCCTCATTTTATGGATGAGGAAAGTGATGCAAAGAGAGATTAACTGTCAAAGATCACACAGCCAGTGGTAATGTAGTCAGCTTTGAACCTAGATGGTCTGTATCTGAAGCCTACATTCCTGACACCATCTAAAAGGAGCAAAGAGTCCAGGTAGAAGACTGTAAGAGGTAGTAGTTCATGGCCTCAATTTTATCTTATTGAAGCTTACTTCTTTTTTTTTTTTTTCTTTTATTTCATCATATTATGGAAGTACAAATATTGTTAGGGTTACAAATATTGCCCCTGCCCCCTCCCTCCCCCCGATATGTCCAATCCCCTGGTGGTGTACATCACACACGTTATGGAAGCACACACCCCTTTCCTCCTCCCCACACCTGCCTGCCCACCACCTGTTAAAATTTTTTTTTTTTTTTTAACATTTTGGTTACATTGTATATCTTTGCCTCTCCCTAAGAAGGGTTACAGGTATGCCCTCTCCCTCCAAAATGCTCATCTCATCCCTAAGGTTGGGTGCCCCCCCACACACCGAATCTCTGGTGAGCATTGCCACCATTTGAAAACCAAAGTTTAAATCAGTCAGTACCAATTTGATGGCGAGTAGATGTGGAGCCCATTTTCCATGTCTTGTGTCGCCTCACTTTGGATAACGGGCTTAAGCTTAATCCAGG
>VSMD01092246.1:0-14703 GCA_008750895.1 Mirza zaza | reverse complement strand
AGAAATAAAATCTGACTAAATTCCATGCCTCCAACAAGCCCCCAAAATTTACATATATGTGTGTGTATGTATGTATATATGTGTGTGTGTGTGTGTGTGTGTGTGTGTATATACACAGAGAGAGAGAGAGAGATTGTTCACCTATTATATCATTGGCACCTACACACAAATGTCTGAATAGCAGTTTTAATTTAGCACAAGTAATCTCCCATTAATTGATGTTTAATGTTTTTTGTTTTCATTAACACAATAGTTTTGTGTTTTTATTTATTAAAATAATACCTGTCACAAAATAGAAAAAATGATTTTATTTTATGTAATGATATTTTCTTTTCAATTCTTGCAAATATTATAGAAACTGATTTAAAAAGAATGTTTTGACTTCATTCCTCATTTTTTCCAGCATCTCCCATTTTAGTAAACTTTTTAGACCTAAGGGAGAATTTAGCTCTAAGGGTATTTTAATGGAAAGAATACTTCTGCATTTACATTTGAATTATTTTACATCAAATATGGAAAGTTTGAGATTGATTTCAGTAATAAAGGATGTAATTCAGAACAACCATCCTACTGAAGGCAAGTAGAAAAGCTACATAATGCTTTAAAAAAAAGTGATTGCTTGAAAGTTGATGAACACTGGCCAATATTGACAGTGAGGGTCAGGATCTAGAGGAAGATGGAAGCCCAGAGAACTGAGCCTACCATTTGGGACACCTTTCAAAGCTGCATCTAGGAGGCTGCTTGCTGGTGAAAGTGGGTAGAGTAAGAAAGTTTGCTAAGATTAATAATTGAGCTTAGCACAATTTGTTAAATGAAAAGTCAATATAGAAGTTGCATTTCTAAATTATAACAAAAGACAATAAAAAAGTTAAAATATGTAACCTATATCTATCTAAAGATTAAATACTTTAGAATAAATCCAATATGTGATAGTCAAGATATTTACACAGAAAACTCTAAACATTTTTGAGAGAAATTAAAGAGTTATGAATTGGAAATTGCCACGTTCTAATAGAACCTAAACTGACCCTGTATCAATGCAATCCCACTCAAAAACTTCCTAGGTTTTATATGGTTTTGTTTTTTAGTAGCACTTGATGAACCAATTCTTGTAAAGGGCTAAAAATAGTCAAAGAACACTTAAAGAAGACAGACAAGTAGAAGGGCTTGTTCTACCATATAGCAAGGATTATTATAAACATAAGGTAAATAAGACATTGAGATATAGGTGCAAGGATAGGTGAATGGACAACTAAGCCAATTGTATAAAAAGGAAATCCGAGGAATAGACCCACATGTATATAAACAGATGATTTATGACAAAAAGAGCACTTTAGAACAGTAGAGAAAGAGTGGCCTTTTCAATAAATGCTGTCAAAGTAATTAGATGCCCATATGGAAAGAAATGAAAATTGGCCCCTATTTTAGGACACATACAAAAATCATTTTCAGGTGGATTGTAGACATCCAAATGGCCAGTAAATGTGTAGAGAAGTTTCTCAACCTCATTAATTATCAGGAAAATGCATATTAAAATTTAGGATATCATTACACTGCCACCAAAATGATAGATAGCACCAAATATTGGAAAGGAAGTGGATCAAGTAGAACTTTCATGCATTGTTGGTAGAAATTAAGTTGGTACAACAATTTTGGAAAATGTTTTGGCAGTATTTGGTAAAGATAGCATAGGTAAATTTTATGACCTAGCAATTCTACTCTTAGATGTATATCCAGACATAAAAACATACCCAGGCAAGCAAGAGAAACATACAAGAATGCTTATTAAAACATTGTAAAAGCTCAATACATGAATAATTCCAATGTTCATCAACTCTAGAGTGGTAAATGTGGTGTATGTATATATATAGTATATATACATACAATGTAATATTGGGTATATGGAGGCATCTGCTAGTAATATTCTATTTATTTCCTCACCTGAGTGGTAGTTTTAGAAATCATTGATCTGCATATTTTTTTGTGTACTTTTCTGTATGTATTCTATTTTACCATAATAAAGGTACAAGAAATAAGAAAGAAACTTTGGTGTTTTCTTGTTATTGTTTTCACATAAGCAGACAAATGCTCTATTCAAGGATAGGTAACTTCCTTTTTCTCCAGTAATGGTAACTTACTATATGAATTAAATCCTTGAACAAATAATTACTAAAAAATTCATTTTTAAAACCTCTTTGAAAATAGAAGGACTCATTTCTACATTTCTACATTAGACTTTTATGATTTCATTGCATGTTGAATTGGATGGAATCTGTTGTTGAGAACCCACCAGGAAATTGTACTTTTCATTGAGTATATAGACCAAGCTCTTCATTTTCTGATTCTCAATTTGTTTATGATCACACTTTTCATTGAAAAAATTAGCACACTGAATCAGAAGGAAAGATTTGCTATGGCAGGGGTTGACAATTAGATGATAAACTGGTCTAGAATCTTTGAGTTAGTAGCTGAACTCTGGAGGGAAGTCAGCCTTGTGACCTGTAATTATCTTCAGCTACTTACAAACTTTTACCAAAGATGCGTTGTCTGTGAAGAATCTAGGCTATCAGTCTGGAAAGTCTATGAATGGGCTTTGAAGTCATATTCCTATCTTCACTGTTTGGCCTTGGGTGAATCATTTGTCTTTTCTGAAATCTGATGACTGTGTTTGTACAATTGACAAAATTTCATCCACCTTGCAGAGTTTTCTTGCAGATGTCCGGCATGCAGGAAGGCAATGCAACACATGAAAAGGTATAATGCACACTAATATGTTCAAAACATTAACTTTACTGTCAAGGGACCAACACCCAAGGAGGAGAGGAAAGTTGTTCAAGATCACATAACAGAATTGGAATAAAACCTAGGCCTTCTGACCCCCAGTTAGTTGCTTTTTCCACCAACTTCTTTGCTTCCCATTTCATAATCAGTCCTGGTCCAACAACTTAAAATAGAAAAGAAAGAGAGAGAGAAAGAAAAACAGCTACATTGCAGCCTACTTTTCTAAAATTTCCAGGCTAATTTTATAGATTTAATTGGATTGGCATGGACAAAATTTGTCTTAATAGAGAACGAATTCATTAGGTTGTAAAGTACAACCCCAAGCAGGAGACAGCATGTGACAAATTACAGAAATAACAAGGCTCCGAATGGCTGAACAAGTACACCTGCAGTCGTCCCACCTGGGGCTGTAATTTCATTACCCTCATAAACCAAGGCAAGGTCAGGCTTAGTCAGACTTCGATTAAGAGGCCCCCAAGGAGATCCCAGGTGCAAAAGGAACTAGTGTAGATGCAATGAGAGATATGTGAGAACTTCTCTTTCCTGTCCCCAAATGGGCCTTGTTGGGACAGCTAAATGATGAGGTTAGTGAACTAGGTGCAAGGAGTTGTCACATGAAGCAGTGGGCCAGAGCCAGAAAACCTGGGTTAGATTTGTCTTTGGCCTTTGTTAGGAGTGGGAATCAGGGAAGGTTTTCCTAAACTGCATGCAAACCTAACCTTGCAAGTTTGTTCAGGTGCAGCTGTTCCTCTTAGGGGGCAGGAAGAATAAATCTGTTCCTTTATTTGCTGGTAAGTGGCCTGTCTTCTGTGAGCTGGTGCCAGTTGGATGAGAATGAAGCCAACTTTCTTGAGCCTTAGGAATGGCATATAAAGCCAGTTGACCTGGCCACATTTCAGGTCTCCCAATTAGATCTGCTTTTCTAAGTGGCTCCTGCAGTTTCAAAATTTCCTTCTCAGAGTTGACCATGCAAAACAATTCCTGGTTGTGGAATACCTCTTCCAACGCCACTTGGCAAGTTGCCTTGGGCTATATTTGAAGCAGAGGTGGTATGAAATAGTTGGTACCATGCTTTCAAAATATTCTGTATTCTGTATATGGTGGTCTTAGGAGTTTCTCAAGAAACAATGTAATTTATGCAGCCATGTCTGATTTGGGGGATGAAATGTTCTGTGGCCCCTTAGGCTATACATATATCCTAAAAGCACCTGAGTTTTCCATAATGCTAAGAAATAAAAATGGGCATTTAGTGGGAATGAACAGAGGTACTCTTAACTGAGAAAGGAAATCCAAATACTAAAAGTCTGATTACGCTATAATCTTACAGTGCCCCATAAATCATTCATGTAGCCTCTGGTACCTAAGGTCTAGAATATTTTAAGCAGCTTATTCCTATCATAGATAGGTTGTATATCTAAGGCTGGAACGTGGCTCAACAATGGCTTGCTCAAGGCACACTGATTGGGGAGATAATCCCTGGGGATTCATGGGATTGAAGGGAATTAGATTAGATAGATGAGTTACCAGAAATAACCACAGACTGGAAAATCCAGAAGATTTATAAAAACTCCATGGAAGGAGCGCCAAGGACCAAAGCTGGGAACACTAAATTTTGTCTTTAAGAAGAACCAAGTTTATGATAGGGAATGAGAAGAAAATTCAAGGGAGTCAGAAACTATGTAGATATTACAATAAATTGGGAAAGATAGCATAGACATACACCCTGAGATATTTGCCCTTTATTGAAGCTGGAGTTCTTGTGTCTTCCTTTTATTCCATTTGATTTGCTTTGCTTTGATTTTTTGCTTTTATTGGCTCCATGTTGCATGAATATGCCCACTCTGAGCTCTTTATTAACTTCCCTGCAATATGTTTGGATTTTGTTGTTTTCATTAGAATTACCCAAACAAATGATTCCAGAGTATACCTGGGGGCCTAGTTACTGATTGATTTGGCAAGCCTAAGCCTATTTTTTGAGACTTCAATTATCTAGCTGATTTATATCCACAAATGCAACTGCAGATTTTCACCAGGGCAGAATATTGTAAAAGAAATATAAAATCTGATTATTTCAAAGAGGGATAACTGTGTCAGATATGTTTTGGGTCTACAGCTTGACAACATTTAACCCTGCATAAACCTTAATAATGATGATTATCTTTGCACTGGTGTTGACTTAAAGGGGGACGCAATTGGTTCAGCACCACATAGATAAATGGTCTCTGAATATCCAGTGAGCAGTTGTTAGACTTTGCTTGTTAAGCAATTGCCCCTACCACAAATAAAAGTCTAATGAAGAAATCTAGTGAACTAATTCTGGTCTCCTCTCTTTACTTCTCTTTCTTCTCCTATACCTCCTTCTCCTCCCTGCTTACCATGGTAGCAGACTGGTATTAATTTAGCCAAGAGTTTGAGAGGGAGAAGATTTATTGACTTCAAGAGGAACCTGAAGAATCTCTCTAAAAATTTCCTATCTTTGATTTGGTTCTCAGCTTGACTGTGAGAATCAAATCAAAGACATAATACCTTTCACAATAGCAAAAAGAAAATAAAATACCTAGGGATATATTTAACTAAGGAGGTGAAAGACCTCTACAGGGAAAACTACAAAACATTGAGGAGGGAAATAGTAAAGGATATAAACAGATGGGAAACCATACCATGCTCATGGGTTGGTGGAATCAACATTGTTAAAATATCTATACTACCCAAAGTGATCTATAGATTTAATGTAACCCTTATTAAAATACCAACATCATTTTTCACAGACCTAGGAAAAATAATTCTACAGTTTGTATGAAACCAGAGAAGACCCTGTATAGCCAAGCAACCTTAATAAGCAAAAAAAAAACAAATTGGGAGGTGTCAGCTTACCAGACTTCAAGCTGTACTACAAGGCTATAGTAACCAAAACATCATAGTATTGACACAAAAACAGAGACATAGACCAATGGAATAGGACTGAGAACCCTGATATAAAACCATCTTCATATTGCCGTCTGATCTTTGACAAAGCAGACAAAAACATACACTGGGGAAAACAATCCCTATTCAATAAATGATGCTGGAAAAATTGGATAGCCATATGTGGAAGACTAAAACAGGATCCACACCTCTCACTTCTAAAATAATCAACTCACAATGTATAACAGAGTTAAACCTAAGGCATGAAACCATAAGAATTCTAGAAGAAAATGTTGGAAAGACTCTTATAGACATTAGCCTAGGCAAAGCATTTATGAAGAAGACCCCAAAAGCAATCACAGCAACAAAAAAATAGATAAATGGGACCTGATCAAATTGAAAAGCTTCTGCAGAGCCAAGGAAACAATCATTAGAGTGAGTAGACAACCTACAGAATGGTAGAAAATATTTGCATGCTATATATCCAATACAGGGTTGATAATTAGAATGTATAAAGAACTCTAGCAAATCAACAAGAAAAAAATCACACAACCCCCTTAAAAAGTGGGCAAAAGACAGGAATGGAAACTTTTCAAAAGAAGATAGACTAATGGCCAAAAAAAAACATGAAAAAATGCTTAACATCTTTAATCATCAGGAAATGCAAATCAAAGCCACAATGAGATATCGCTTAACTCCAGTGAGGATAGCTTATCAAAAAGTCCCAGTGAGACCCCATCTCTACTAAAATAGAAAGAAATTAGCTGGACAACTAAAAATATATAGAGAAAAAATTAGCCGGGCATGGTGGCACATGCCTGTCGTCCCAGCTACTTGGGACGCTGAGGCAGTAGGATCGCTTGAGCCCAGGAGTTTGAGGTTGCTGTGAGCTAGGCTGATGCCACGGCACTCTAACCCAGGCAACAGAGTGAGACTCTGTCACAAAACAAAACAAAACATGTCTCAAAACAACAAATATCATGCATGTGGAGAGATAGGAAGACTCATACACTGCTGGTGGGACTTCAAACTAATACAACCTCTATGGAATGTATTATGGAGATACCTCAAAGAGCTAAAAGTAGAACTACCATTTGATCCAGCAATCCCACTACTGGGCATCTACCCAAAGGGAAAAAAAAAAACATTCTATAAAAAAGACATCAGCACGTGAATGTTTATAGCAGCACAATTCACAATTTCCAAGATGTAGAAACAACTTACATGCCCATTGATACATGAGTAGATTAATAAAATGTGGTATATATACACTATGGAGTACTTCCAAGCCATAAAAATAAATGATGAACTAATACCTCTTGTATTAACCTGGATGGAGCTGGAGACCATTCTTCTAAGTGAAATATCAGAAAAATGGAAAAACAAACACCACATGCACTCACCATTAAATTGGAAGTAATCGATCAACATCTATGTGCACATATGGAAATAACATTCATTGGAAATCAAGCAGGTAGGAGGAAGGAAGAGGGGATGGATAAATTCACACCTAATGGGACAATGCACACTATCTGGGGGATGGGCACACTCATAACTTTGCCTCAAACAGTGCAAGAGCAATTTATGTGACCAAAGCATTTGTACCCTTGTAATATTCTGAAATTAAATAAATAAATAAAAGTTTCTTGTCACCTGGCCAATTTGAGGTACTGAAGGATAGCACAATGGCAATTGGAAATTTACTACAGATCAGCTCTGACCTTGGGTTAGACTCCTGAGCCCATAGGAAGCATTCATATTTTAAGTATCTAGGGGATTTCCTGGAGAAAGATGTGCAACTTCTAAACAGTCCCTTTGAGTAAGCCCTCCATGAAGGAAGGAGGGGTTCCAGGCATATTACATAGTTGGGATGATCTGAATGGGATAACTGGGCCTTGACCAGCTGGATCTGGGCCATAGGAATGCTGGGGACCTGGAGGGGAAGCTTGGTTTTCTGAGTACTTAGGTGACAGGAGCAAGGTAGGGCATATTGAGGTCTTGAGGTGGGTGGTACCAAATTGCAGGTGGGAGTTAATATTAGGTTAGTGGGAGGAACATGGATGTGTCGATCATATTTAAGTCATTGAAGTAAGAGAGGTCTCTATGGCCAGCTAAGTGATAACGTGCAAGCCTTTTAAGGTCTGTGTCTTGATTTTCATTTATGAAAGGAAAAAACTAATACCTACTTCATATATTGTATGAGTCTTAGGTAAATCAATAAATGCAAAATTGTTGAGCTCAGCATCTGGCACCATGCGATAACCAGAATAAGTGATAATAGATAGGAGATATGTTCCAGTCTTTCATTTACACATTTATGTCCTGAAATATGGTACATTTTATTGCATCCTTGCAGATGGATACAGAAAAAATTTGCTTTCTTTTTTTGTTTTAGCTGGGCATGGTTGCTTACACGTGTAATCCTAGTGACTGGGGAGGCTGAGGAGGGAGGATCACTTGTGGCCAGAAATTCAAGACCAGCCTTGGCAACATAGTGAGAGACCCTGTCTCTAAAAAATTTTAAAAATTAGCCAGGCATGTGGTGCACACCTATAGTCCTAGCTACAGGCTAGGACAGGCTGAGGCAGGAGGATCTCTTGAACCTACTTCAAGCCTTCCTTGAGAGATGACAGTGCCATTGCACTGCAGCCTGGGCAACAGAGTGAGACCAGAGAAAAAGATTTCATAAGTATATACATTTTCTTTTCAATTTAGCAATCTGATAAGATCATACTATGCAAAATAACTTTGTAGCATGCTTTTTCTCCTCATCTGTAAAGATACTATGAATATTTTCTTATATGAGCAAATACTCTTTAAAAGCATAATATTTAATGGCAGCATAAAAAGTATGTCTTTGAATTAACATCCTATAATTTATTCAGAATATTAGGTTGTTTCCGATTAAAGAAGATAATCAAGCTTTTAGTCATTCTTATGGAATTATTTAATTGTAAGTATTAAAACCCCCAATAAGCACCTAGACAAAAACAAAAATTATAGACAATGGCCTTAGACTCATCATTTCCCAAAAATAAGAAATCAGAAATAGTGAATAGCATTGCCTTAGTGAAGGCACATTTTATTACAATTGCCTGTGTAAGTGTATGTGTGTGTGTGTGGGGGAGACACACACACAAACAGAAAGAGAGAGAATAGGAAAGAGAAGAAGAGCTATGATTTGAGTATCCTATCATTGGCAAGAGGCCAGGCCTGGCAGCTCCAAATTGTAGGTTGGCTTTGATATCTTAATTGCACAGCAGGGACTCTTTAAGGGAGCCAGGAAAAGCCAAATCATTCAAAACACAGCCTAGGGGTGAGGTGTCAGACTGCCAGGGTTCCAGGAATTCTGGATTCAGCACTAATAAGCCTAGTTTGTGCTTTTTCTGAGTTACTAACTTTTTTGTGTATTAGTTTCCTTGCCCATTAAATGAGGCTAATAATAGAACTTCTGTATAGGAACACTGTGAAGCCTGAGTTAACATATATAAAGTTCTTACAACAGTGCCTCCCATGTGCTAAGTTTATAGTAAACGTTGGCAGTTACTGTTAATTAAGAATCTGATGCAAAGTATGGAACCTCGGTCCACAAAAATGCAAATATTCATACACACTGAATTTTGCACATATGGTGCCCATGTCATGCATGTAAGAATACTGGCAGCAGATGTGCCTCTCTTGTCTTTGTCAGGAGACAGGATGAAACGAAGACCAAGCAAGAAAATGTCAGGTTGCAGATGAAACTGCCACCACTCAGGCAAGCAAAGAGGGAGGGAAAAGCAATTGTAGAGTGGATTTTGATTATGTTGGGGCCTTTTCTGTGGGTCAGTGAATTTTAAGAGAAGAAAACATGTCCTCTCTCTCTTTTTGTTGTATATAGCATCAAACATAATATTAATTTTCTGTGAGAGACAGGTACCAGAAAACTCTAAAGGAAGGTAGTGGTGGAACTTCACGTTTGTTTCTCAGACAATGCAAAAGAATGGTTCCATTTAAAAATACTCACCAGTTTACTCATAATGATATTGGCTCACTCACACTTAAGGGTTTTCTTTTTTCATTTTGTAATCCTATAAAATTCTAATACTTCTCTCCTTGCTAATATAATAGAGCAGCCAGATTCTGAAGAAGAAATATGTTGGCATAAAATGTCTATCTGTTGCTGCTAAGCAAGCTATGGTGTTTACTTGACTTCAACTCTTTCTTGGAGAGAGATTTACTTTTCTTAATTATATTGAAATGTAAATTACCGAAATAGCTCTTGTCCTATTAAAGCACAGAGAAGGCATCCTTTAATTCACTTTAATTAAAAGGCAAATGACTCAATGACTCTGGGGTCCATTGAGACCTGCAGTTGCCTTTTTTGGCCCCAACGAAGTGTAACCCTGTCATTGCAACTGAATTAAACCCTGAAGACATTTCTGGACACTATGCTGGGCTTAGCATGAAACAGACTTAGTGGTTGCTTTCAGGCTGCTTGTAACCTGTTTGAAAACCATGGAGAAAGGCATTTACCTATACTGGGTGTTAAAATTTCAAGGAAAAGGTATTCGTTGCAGAACAGGTGAGTGCATCCTACAGAATGGCTACCATTTTGAAACGTAGTACGGGATGGTTTCATTGAAAGAAAGAAGAAATACAAAACCTAGTTTGGAGATACGAGGCTGTCCCATGGAGACCGTTTGGTCAGGCTGTGGATTTCTGCCTCCCTCTAGGCTGTCTTTGCCTTTTTTTTGGGTCCGTTTCTGTTTCTCTCTGGGATCTTTTATCCATTATTCATTTAGCACATCTTTGGTCTTCTCTGCATCCTAGGCTACCTGCTTTTTGGCACACGTGGCAGAATGTGGCTACTCCAGGCCTTCCCTCAGTTTGAGTGGTGACAGGTACAGGCAGTCAATTCCAGATGGCTGGAAGAGAGCATGAGCTCCATCAGTCGCTATGGTCAGCTTCTGTTCCTGTCCACCCTAACCTGTGAGAGGCAGGTACCCATTGCTGTAGAGGCAGGTACCCATTCCTCCTGAGAGTGAGGAATGGGCAGCTTCCTAAAGAGGTGTCTCCTGAAGAAACAACTGTCTGCACAAGTGGTGAGGTGGAGAGTTGGTCCTGTTCCAGCTCCTTAGGGAAATGCCTTCCGATCCCAAATATTGGAGCATTAACTTCATTTTTGAAACTGTACTGATTTAAAGGTTTTTTGAGGCATTTCTGAGAGGAGATATTCCTTACTTACTGATAAGTTTCTGGTTAAAGCTATCTTTCTATCCTTCTCTCTTGTCTCTCTCCTCTTTCTCCTTCTCCTCCTTGGGATGTGTGAGTGAGAGGACTCTGTTAAGGATAGCGTAAGCTGGTCAGGGCTGAAGGCAGATCGCAGTGCAAAAGAGATTATCCCTGTGTTAAAAGTAAACATCTGCAAAGGGAAGGGAGACTCGGAAGTTCAAGGGAAGATATTGATTTTAGCATCATTTTGCTGCCACCCCCCAAACTGGGGATGTGGACTAGTAGCTCCAGAGACAGTTACAGGTTAGATGCTCCATTATGAGGACTGTGGGGGGGGGAGGGGGCTGGAGGACCAGGAGTGCACGAGGGAAGTATCAATGCAGTGAGCGCCATGCCTACAGATAATGGCCCTGGCCTCTCGAGAAGTTGGATTTTGGAGACAGCATCTTGGAAAAAGGGTATAAGCAGCAGTTTGTATAATAAGAAATTTACTTGACTGTGAGGATAATTTAGAACTTTATCTGTATTGATGCCAAGGGTCTTTGTTACCTTAGAGATATACCTTATTCAGAGATCTCTGTATGTACCCAACTGACATCTACTTTCAATGCTTATATGAGTCATTGTGAGGAATTCCTGTGCATAGGACCAGTGCTGGACTTTGCTGGAACCTGTTTCATTCCAGAGAATCCTCTGACCAGCCCCCACCCTGCCCACTCATCCAGGTCTCTCCAGCTCTCAGATGGGTCTGTTTTTCTACGTTTCCTTTGGCTTGAAACCTAGCTCTCTCCGCAGCCCTGCTGGATACCAGGGCACCTTGCACAGTATTTTGAGTCCCACATTACCCCATCCTTACTTTTAAAGTTAATAATTTCACAACTTTAAGTCTCCAGGAATTTAGAACAAATAGTAGCATCTCTCTGTTGCAGAAAAAAAAGCTTTTCTTTCAGGCATAGAGCAGATTTCATTTCTCCAGATGTCATTTCCTTCATTTTTTTAAATGAGCACGTGAGATTAGATTGCATCTAAGCATTGGTTTAACATTGGACTTCACAAATCAACTTTAATTTCTCTCTTCTAGGTCCCTATGTCCTGTCTTTATCTCCAACAATCTCATTCCCTTTTGATGGCTCCTTTTCTTTCTTCACCAGAACATTTGGGTCACACTTACCTTGGACCTTTTTATTGTCTCTTTTCTTTTGTCTCTAAACTAACCACCCAAGACAGTGACCTCTACACTATCTTGTAAGTCTACTTTTGTCATCTCAATTTGCATTGAGTAGTGTCTAGAACACAAATATTTTTTTGAGCATCCACAGGAGATAACCTATCAGATGAGCAGGTGACCCTCTCAGCAAACTGACCTTCCTGTTGACTCATGGAAATTAAAATACATAATTTTTGTGGAACTAATTGTCTATCCACTTACTAAGGAGTTTGTGACTATTTACTCTGACTATTTTCTCCATCCAAAGCCAAAAAACAGTGGTAAAAACATTGGATCTGGAGCCAGAATATGTGCTTTTAGTCCTTTCACTTCACCTTTCAGAGAACGATTCATTCATTCATATAAGTCTGTCTGTCTGTCTGTAAAGCTTCAGTCCCTTCCTCTGTAAGTGAAAGTGAATCATTCTTGGGCTGGAAGACCATGATGAGGATGAAGTTGGAGAATGCATGTTGACGTGGTTCCTAAGCCAAAGCTTAGATACCACCAGATATTTGGGGGATTGAAAAGCACCAGGGAGAACATGGGTCTTCATATCACAAAGATCAGGGTTTGGGTCTTAATTTCACTGTACCAGGGATGTTTGTTCTCAGGCAAGGCTTCTGATCATGTCTTAGTTTCCTCATTAGTACAAAAGGCAAAATACTGTTTACCTCCTATAACTGAGGACTGGGTAAAGTAATGAACCGAGCAGGCCCTCTGCACATCTTGCTGTCTCACTCTCTGCAGCTAAAGCTGCAGTTTCCCTCCAGCCACGAACATCTGGTGAATACCAGCAGTGAGTGGCCCCTGGCCTCACCTAGGTCATGAGGACACTGTGTGGACATTGGTGCCTTAGCTACCAGATAACACAGCCTCCTTAACTTACTCCCAAGGAAGGGTTGGGTGGAATAAGCTAGGGGTTGTATCAGTGGAGAATTCTATATCCAGCTTTGCTTTTCTCTTTGTACTTCTTCCCTCAACCCTTCCTATTCTGCATGTGGTTGTAAGTGAATATGTCTCAGATGATTAATAGGAATAATACCAGCTGTTGTCTGCATAGCATTTTATGGTTTTTATACAAAAGGATCCCATAAACATCAAATATTACAAAAATCCCATTATATTTATTGCTTGCCACATGGGCCAAGTGCTTTGCTACATGCCCAGGTACAGTGGAGAGACAAGTATTTGGGAGAAAAATCATAGAACACACAAGTGTGTGTCTGCATGTGTGCAAATATAATTACGAGTATAACAGTGACGTGGGCTATGAGTCTAACAAATAGGGTGTTTAAAAATTAATGGGACTAATTTGAGGAGACATCATTCACATTGAGATCTAGGGAAGACTCGCTAAGGAGGTGACATTTAAACAAAGACCTGAAGCATGAGAAGGAATTAGAAATATAAAGGGCATGTGGGTTGCATTACAGGACTAGGAGCCACTATATGTGATGGCAGGGAGGGAAGAAGGAGGGAAGAAGGCAGGGTGTTCAAGGAAATTGAAGGAGACTGGCGTGCCTGGACGACAGCAAGCAAGAGGAGAGAAGTTCAAGAGGACAGTGGAGAGGTGGACAGGGGCTAGCTTATTCCAGGCCTTAAAGGTCATGGTTCGGAGTTCGGGTTTATTCTCTGAGCAATGTGAAACCTTTGACATGTTTTGGGAAACAGAACAGAATTAAATTTGTATTTCTAACAGATTGCTATGGGGCAAGGCAGGGATTGTCTAATGGATAGTGTTGGAGTGCAGTTGGGATAGGGTCTCCCTTTTCCCAGGAACAAGGGCCTGCAAGCTCTCCAGTTGCTTTGCTTCTGGTATTTCCTAGCACTCCTCTGCACATCTAGCACATAAACCCATCTACTTTATGCGTGAACCATAGTGGTGATTCCCTTCGTACCAGGCCCCTCTCACACACGCTGTATAGAAAGGGAAGCCAGTGTGTCCACCCATGCCCGGTCCCAGCATGCTTCTCCTCAATGTGGTAGGAGAACAGAAAACCTGTGCACTTTGCTGTCCCTTCCCTTAGTGAGTTCCTGCCTGCACCACGTGGTGATTGCAGGTGTGCTCTTGAATCCTGAGCACAACAACCCCACTGGCTGCTATGGGCTGAAATGTGTCCTTTTCAAATTCCTGTTGACGTCCTAACCCTCAGTACCTCAGATGCAACTGTATTTGGTGATAAGGTTGTTGAAGGGATGATTGAGTTAAACCGAGGCTTTTAGAGTCAGCCCTAATCCAATAGGACTGGTGTCTTTATGAGAAGAGATTAGGACACAGACACACACAGAGGAAAGACTGCATGGAGACACAGGGAGATGGTGGCCATCCACAAGCCAAGGAGAGAGGACTCAGAAGGAACTAACTCTGCTGATCTTAATCTTCTGGCCTTCAAAACTATGAGGAGACAAATGTCTGTTGTTTAAACCACCTGATCTGTGGGGTTTTGTTATGGCAGCCCTAGCAAACTAATTCAGGGACCTAAGTCAAGGAGAATGAAGGGAAAAGAGCCAGGAGTCGGACATGAGCCAGGAAAAATGAGGACAAAAGCGGGACTCACTCAGTGTGGCAGCCAGCAGTGCCGTCCACCAGTTCTCCC